>CAOLHI010002103.1:0-291622 GCA_948474755.1 Ctenosaura bakeri | reverse complement strand
CACTGGGTGATCTTGTGCACATCATTCTCTCAACCCCAAAACCCCCCTAAATAGGTTTGTGTTAGGATTGCCATAAGTCAGAAACAACTTGAAGGCACACAGCAACAACAATGGTTTGCTTCCTCTTTTGTGGTTTCTTCCCCCCTACCGCTCTGTAGTTGCAAATTAGTCTGTTTATATCTTTGAACTAAAACAAATATTAAATTAGAAAAAAAGGAAAGAAAGAAATGTCCTGCATGGCTTCTCAGTAGCTGCTTCTAAACCTTGGAACTTCCTCTCTATGGAGACTAGAATGGCCACTTCCTTACCATCCTTCTGTTGGTAGGTGAAGACATTTTAGTCATACAGGCTTTTAGAACTGTATGACTAAGCAAAACTGTATAACTAACAAAAGGACTGTAAGTGCTGTATTTTTTAAAGTTTTATTATTTAACTTTTAAAAATCTTTTTTAGACTGTATGTTCTTCATATGGATAATAGTTTAATTCAGCTTTAATATTGACTTTTTATATGTTTTTAACTGTAATCTTTTTAATGTACAATCCACTTTGATTCTCAGGCTTAGAAAAAAAGTGGAATATAAATAAGGCTAACAACACCAACAATAATATTAATAATGCAGAACCAGGATCCAGATACTTTTTACATCACCATATTTAATATCTTCAAGAGATATGTATTAAATTTCACTAAGGACGTATTTCAGATCCAAGAACTGATACTGCAGAAATTAAAGGGTTGGTCACGTAAAATTCTTCTTTGACCCACCAGTAGCAAACCTATCAAGAAATTCTGAGCAGAACTCTTGTGAATGGAAGGTAGGAACATGAAGAATGCTTGTTAACTTTCACATCCTCTATGTAACAAAATGGCGTCTGAAAACTCAAGACATCCCACTCAAGAAAACTCAAGACATCCCACTCCATATCCGTAGATTCTGTATCTATGGATTCAGCCAACCATGGCTTGGAAATATTTAAAAAAATCCAAAAAGTAAACTTTGATTTTGCCATATTATATAAGGGATGCCATTTTACTGCACCATTGTACATAATGGTATTTGAGCATCCACAAATTGTGGTATCCACAGAGGCCCCTTGAACCAAACACTAGTAGATACTGAGGGCCCACATTATGGCCCTTTCCACATGGGGGTATTAAAATGGTGTAGCACGACCTCTCACGGAGGTCGTCTACACCGTAAAATGGATTGGGGCGGATTACTTTAGTGTAATTCCACACCCCAATCTGCGCTAGGGCGACCAGAAGTGGCAGCGGTGCGTGCTTTTTAAAAACCACTTTTCAAGTGGTTTTTAAAAAGCACGATCGTGCAACCCCGTGCAGCCCCGTCGCAGCACCCGGTGTGGATTTGGAGGCACGCGCAAGGGCGTGCCTGCAGATCTGCCGGGAGCGGGCTTTCCGGCTGGCGAGCTTCCCCGGTTGGTGGAGAGCCCCCACCAGTCATAAGTCACCATTTTGGGTGCCGCAGGACGCTGCGGGACACCAAGGAGTGTGAAGCAGTGAAAACGCGCTGCTCCACGTGGCGATGGTTTCAGGTAAGCTCCGTTTCAGGACGTCTCAGGATGTTTTTTCCTTCACGTGTGGAAAGGGCCTATATCAGGGGAGAGAATCAGGTGACCCTCCAAGTGTTGTTGAACTGCAACTGCAAACATTCTTCATTATTGGATATGCTTCTGGGGCTGCTGGGAACTGCAGTTCAATAACATCCAAAGAACTACATGATTCATGCCTGTTTTAAAATTTAAGCTCTCTTATTCTGCACTGGAGTACACATTAAAATGATTTTTTAAAGAGAATTGCAACGGCACTGATACTTCAAGTCTGTTCTTCCTTGAAACAATTTTCTCTTTCTTGCTTCAAGCTGTTGATCTGCAAGAAATCCTTTCTCGTGATACTTTCCCACACCACAGTGTTTCTTCTTAGCCAAGCCGGTGAGATCCCTCAGGACAGCCAATTTGCCATATTCATCTCATTTCCTAGAATGTGCTTTGAGAACCTTCCTCATTCACAAGAAAGCTGGGCAGAGAGACCAAGCTGAGCTGCTAATTTTCACACCTCATCATCCCGCAAGAGATCTCAGTTTTCAGAGTGTTGTTAACACTGGTCTTCAGAACAATCAGCAGGGGGTGCTCCTGCTGCAAGATTCTCTGCTGAGAGCACCAACACTCCCTGTGTGATAATCTCACACCACACAGGAGAGGATGGAAGCATTGGCTGAAATAAATAATTAACTACGGTGCTCCAAGAGGCTCGCAGGCTCACATCTGTGGATATTTTATGTAAAAGACAAGTAATGGGAGAAGGTGAGATCTTCAAAGTGTCTTGTAACTTAAGGAGCCCTGTATTATACAAGCACAGAAGGCAGCCAGGGATTATGATAAGTTGTGTTTGGGCTATGAGGTTGAGCCTCTGCTTTTAGAGCGCTTTGCTTGGCTCACGGTGCCAGCAAAGTCTTTTGTGAGCATTCTCTTTCCAGGGCTAAGCATACAACAGAACTCTGGAGGGAATTCCGTCACTTTCCCCATTTGGGGATGGGAAAATCAAGCCACTGAATGTATTCCACAGGCACTGTCAGGCTCCAGGAGTGGCCAGACCTTGAAAAAGTTACTTTCCTGGATGACAACTCCCAGAATTCCACCCAGAATTCCATTCCACCTCCAGAGATGTACTCTAGAAAAGTAATTTTTTCCAAGCTGTGATATGTAGACAGATATGGTAAGAGGTCAAAGCCTGCATAATGTAAAAACTATTTTAGAATTGCTATGACTATATATTCTTTCAAAAGTTGCTGAAAGGAGCTATAAAAGACAGAAATGAGTAAGAGTGGAAGGAAATAATGCACAAGCAAGCACAGACAAATTGCCTTGTTAAATCAGATTAAGTCTGATTCTGTCCAACAGTAGAAGTTCTGCTTCGTAAAAATCTTTGCATTTGTGGGACAACTCCACATTCCATGATAGCTATTTTGTAAATATGTTATGTGCCCGTCCATTTTTCTGAGTGTTAATATTTTGAGAAAGACAGAGAGCTATCATCTTTAACTTCTTTCCAATCTAATATTACTGTTATCAGTTTCTGTCATCTTTCCCTATTTTGTTCAGTCTCCCTAAATTAAAAAGCTTTCAAATGGAAAGTGCTCCAGGATCTTGATCATTCTTGTTCCTCCAAGCCCAAATTAGATCAGAGCTGTATATCCCATTACATGTAGGATGTATAATGTGCATCAGGGACAAACTATATCCATATTTGTCATTGTGCAAAAGTGACACAAGAAGTCATTGTGAAAGCTGGGATTGTAAAACAAATCACAGGATATAAACTATTTCTTGGCTTAGTGTTCTAATGAATTATTTCAAAGATCATGTACATGACAAAAGATCTGGAACTGAGCATAAATTCATTGACAATGGCTAGACTTTCAGTGTTGCAGAAAACAGAGGGCATAGCAATAGAGCTGTTTCAAGCTATAGAGCTGCAATCCATTCTGATTTACAAAAATCTGCCAACAAATATGGGAAGAAAAACAATAGTGAAAAATATGCTCAATTTACATTCCAATCTGCAAGAAAGAAGACATCAAGGATTGCACTTATCATTCCACCATTAATCTCTCATGCAAGCAAAGTGATGCTCAAAATTTTACAACATAAGAGTTTTCCTATATACAGAGTGAGAAATGTGAGATGTTCAAGCTGGATTCAGAAAAGGAAGAGGCAGTAAATATCATATTGAAAACACACATTATCTGATGGAATGCATCAAAGAATTTCTGAAGAAAGCCAACTTGTGCTTTATAGATTATTGCAAAGGCTTTGATTATGTAGGTCACGAGTAATTACAATTTGCTGTAAAAGAAATGGGTGTGCTACAGCATCTTTTTGTCCCGATGGATAACCCATACTCTGGAAAAGAGGCCATTGCATATGGATAAGCAGAGTGGTTTCTATTTGGCAAGGTGTTCAGACAAACCTGCATCTTATCACCCTGTTTAATTTATATGTGAAACAGATAATAGGGAAACAGGACTGGACTTGGAAGAAGGAGATATGAGAACTGGAGGAAGGAACATCAGCAGTTTAAGATGTATACAAATAATACCATTGTTGAACATGACTGAAATACCAGTCCACCCTTGTTTCCCAGGTAGCATCATGGAGCTGAAATTGGGCCCTGAATCACCTTTCTTCCTCACTTTCTCAACTGAAGCCAAGCAGGTTATGGAAATCTTACTGTCTGGATGTAGTGAGGAATCAAATATGCACAGGAAGCTGAGGCTCAATACAGCAAGGACAGAAGCTCTGCTGCTCAGCAGGAAAACCAACATAAGAATAAAATTATAATGTGTAGTGGGTGGGTTTACATTCCCTTGAAAAGACCAAGTTCACAACTTGGGGCTGCTCTTGGACTCAGCATAACTTCTAGAAGGACATTTGGCAGCTGTGGCCAGAAATGTCTGTCTACCTTTATCCTGCTGCACCCCTTCTTACAGGAGATGGATTTGGCCACAGTAATCCATGCCTTAATTACCTGTAACAGATGTTTTAGATATAATATAATAAATTGCCTTGAAAAAAGTGTTCAGAAGCTATAATTGTTGCAAAATGTGGTGGCCTACTGTTGTCTGGTGTGTACTTGAGAGTTCGTGCATTGCCTCTCTTGAACTAACTGGAGTTACTTCCATTTTTGTTTCTGAGCCCAATCCTAAATGATGGTTTTGACCTACAAAACAGCTCAGGGCCAGGATATCTGAAAGGCAATCTCTTTCCATATGAGCGTGTCCAGAATTTCAGAACCTTAACAGAGGCCCTGTTGTCTCTTTTATTACCCTAAGAGGCCAGGTTACTGAGTTCCTGAGACAGGTCTTTCTCTGTAGAAGCCTCTTGGTTGTAGAACTCTCTTTCAAAGGAAATCAGGCTGTCTCCATGCCTTTTGAGCTTCTAGCAGGAATTTAGATGGTACTGCTCCATCTTTAGTTTTTAAGTCTAGCTTTGAAAAAAAATAATTCTGTTTTAAAAAAGATATGTTTATATAGCTTGCTGTATGTGGCTTTAGGGGAGCAAGGAAGCAATTAGCAAATATTCAATACATAAATTAGTAAATAAATATTGTCTGTTTGGTTATGGGGACATGGGACATAGTGATCATGATGAAATTGACCTAAGGCTGACAAAGAACTTGATGCTTGAAAATCAATTCACTGAGAGATGGGGAAGGGACATGGTGATCATGATGAAATTGACCTAAGGCTGACAAAGAACTTGATGCTTGAAAATCAATTCACTGAGAGATGGGGAACTTTTACTTTCTGGAATGATAAAGCAGGAGATAATATCCACTGTCCATTGTTTTTTATTGAATTAAATTTGCATTAAATTTTTGTCTGTATCTACATAAAATGCTTGTATTAGCACGTATGTGAGTTTCTGTATGTAAGTATATGAGCTTTGTACTAAATCTGATGGCATGACGTCCTATGTTTCTATGTTTATATAGTGGCTCAAAAATTTATTTCTTTGGATTTCAGAAAAGGATAAGGTGCTGGCAACAGATGCCACCTCCACTACTGCCATCCTCTGATGAATTGCATCATTGTACAGAGTGTGAGTGTGAGGAGAGCTTTAGACAGTCCAAAGCAGACCTTTGGGCTGCCCCTGTATAGAAGATACTTGTGTAGTAAGTTTCCTTTATAGAAGAATAGGAAATGCTTTTTCCAAGGTCAGGCTGTTTACACATCTGTCCTGACATTACTTGTTGGCTCTTCAAGGTCCCAGTTCTTTCCCACTATCTACTACCTAATCCTTTTGAGCAGAGATATCAAAGATCCTTTCCGCAGCACCCTCCCATCCCATCATGTGGATGGGAGAAGGATGGAACCACAGCAATGCTGCTGCATGATGTTATCATGATCCCACTCCTCTCCTGTCCCCAGGCAGCATGATCACAGGTTAAATCTTTGCCAAGTTTTCTCCATCAATGACATGCCATCATGCCACCACCCTGCACTTACCTGTCCTACGGAAAAGCAAGAAGCGCGATGGCAATGCTTCTTGCCCTAGCACAGTCTGGGAAGGTACCCAGCTGTGCTGAGGAAGGAAGGGGCGTATCCATTACGCTCTCTTCCTCAGGGAGCTGGTCCTGTGCGGAGAGGAGCGCTACCATCACACTCCCTTCCTAGCAGAGCCACTGCTGGGATTGCCACTAGATGCTGCCACAAGAAGGTAAGCTGCAGAAAGGGCCAAAGAGTGAGCTTGGGGCTTTCTGTATGCAAAACATTTGCCCTACTACAACCTTCAGCCTTCCCTACTCTTTTCAGGTGCAACATTCTAGCCCATGGAGCAAAACAGCATTTCCATGATCAGAAAGAGTGAATTCTTCTTGTGGGGCATCTGAGGATCCAACAATCTGTAGGTAAAGCCCTTTAAATTACACAAAAGTTAAGCAAGTGTCAAAAGAACGAAGCATAAGCTCACATCAAGAGACAATCCAAGGTAAGGCAACACTTTCCTTCTTTTTTTATTTTTATTTTTAGGTGGAGGAAGAGTTCATGGGGAGCAAATGATAGGGCCATATGTACAGGGGGAGATGTGTCAATTGTGTTAACGGAAGATATAAAAGAAACTACTAAAAAAATATAGTATGGGGTCAAGTGCTTGAACTTGTTGAGAGAATGCCAGACAGATGTGAAGGCTTTGGGGTGAACCTTTTAGTGTTACAAAAGTATTCCTGTTAAATTGAAGGAAATTCTCATGGAAGTAATGACTTTTGGGATTTTATGGACCACATCAAATTTCTTGCAAGCCTACGATGACTGCCAAAATAATAACGGGTTAAGGCTAGAGTCTGCTTAACTACTAGATACAAACATTATGAAAATATTTATATTGAAAAATAATGCTGCACACTATCTACCTGTCAAAGAATTTAAGGATATTGTTTTGTTCAGAGATACGAATCTGGAATTCCTATTAAAATATGAGCAAGCAGTAAATCTGCACCAGTAGCTTAAACAAAAAAACACACCTAAAAATACAATCCCCCCAAACCACTATGCATCACTTTACTTATAAAGTGGGTAGGAGCATCAATATTGCAGGTTCTGTTTTATTTTAAGAATATACTGACTAAACACTATGCCAGCCCAAAATATTTGTTGCCTAAAGTAGACCAGCTCCTCCCATCCTAGAGCCTTTTCGCACCTTACCTTTTCACAGAGGTGGGGGAGGCGCTCACGCAAGAAGCCTCAGCAGGAACGCCGCCACTTCCCTGCTGCTTCAGTGCTGCAGCAGCTTCCTGGTCGCGCAAATGCCCTGCCCCTTCCTACCACAGCACAACCTGGGAATTGCAGGCTAGCGCTGCGGCAGGAAGCGCGACCAGCTTGGCTCCTGACACACCTCACGCCAGGTAAGTGCGTGCAGGCCCCGGGAGCATTGCACGACCATGCACCATGTTCGGCTTTAAGCCGAAAATGAAAAGGTGCGCATGCGGTCCGTGTCTGGCCCTTGAGTGTCACATAAATGGGAATGTGTCATGCAGACCACTCCTCCCATTTACGCGATGCTCAAGGGGCCCTCTCACTTTAGAAACACCATGCGAAAAGGACCCTAGAGGAAACACTCAAAAAGTCTGGAGCAAACAGGGTTCATTCTAGGGCAAGTTTTTGTAGCCTGAGTCTGCTTCATGGAGTGAAGTGCTTATAGACATACTTTTATACCGATGAATGAGCAGGCGTGTGTGTGAATAGTAATAGAAATGCAAAACTCGTGGGTATGGTGATGAGGTGACAAGTTCAGTTTTAAGGATGGTTGTTGGAGTTTAGAAGGAAAGATATTGCCAAAAGCCAAGGTGAGTAGATAGCCATATGTGTGGTGGAGGGAGTTCTTGGAATGTAGTATGAGGCTGGCTGGGAACCAGAAAGGAGACGTGATAAACTGGTCAAGGCAGCCCTCATGAAGCTTGAGTATTGACTAGTGTTCTGATACATGTAGTGCACCAGGAAAACTATTGTCTCTGTTCAACACACTCTTGATAGACTGGAGTTTGTTGACATAGCCCAAGTCTGCTATTTCTCTTTCTAATCTTTCTTTGAAGTCCTTGAATGAAAAAACCTTCAAAACTCAACTTGTTAACTCATCACTATGCCTACAAGTTTTGCATTCCTGTTGCTATTCACACACACACACGCACATTCAGGGGCATAAATGTCTGTCTATAAGCATCTCATCCCATGCATCTGAAGAAGTAGGACTCTTACCTACAAAAACTTATGTGACAAGCTTCTTTCAATTAATCTCAAAGGCGCTACAATATCCTTTGCATACTGATCCAGACTAATAGGGCTATTTGTTTGCCTTCTGGAAGCTGCTACTATCAATTCAAGGCCTGTAATACTCTTGCTTGCTAAATGGAGCGGTCTTGAAGAAACAGAGCCTAATGATAAGACTTACTACCTGGGCAGCTATATCACTGCGTGAGAGGGGAAGATTTTGATTTCCTACCCGGAAGAGGCCACCTAGTTCTGCAGTCATTGCGGAGTGCACCTGGAATACACAGTGTGAGAGAGCGGGCCTATTCAAACCTCGCTTGCTCTGTGTGTGGTCTCTTTTTGAAAGGTGTGGCATGACCCCTCCCCACCCTCTGTGCAGTATGTGAGATTGGATCGCTTCGGGGCTGGGTAGGAATTCTTTCTCTCTGGTTTGCGGGGGGAGGGCAGTTTGCCTACCCCACACTGCATTGAATGGAATTGGGAAATTGGCATATGGTGAATTGTTAAATAGGTACTCATCTGGCAGGTAGTGGGGGAAGATATAAGCTCTGGTGGATGCTTTGGGCACCCCCTTAGGGTATAGGCTCTGAATCTGCCTCTTTAAGGTCCTAGGACCCAGGGACTGGGGAGGGAAGCTGCCTTTGAGGTTAACCTAGGAATTGGACTCTTGCCTGCAGGGTCCTGGAATATGGCTAGAGTTCCTCCTAGATTACCTTCCCCTCTTGGGCTGGCAGGGAGCAACCCAAATAACTGGATTGTTCTAGAGGCTTAGGTGGCTCACCCAAGGGAAGGCTGAGGGGGTGGACAACTGAATGTCGCCTGACCTTGGCTGGACCTGCATCAGGTTGCTTCTTCCAGGCCAATACAATATAAATAGCTATCAAGTTTAATAAAAGTGGCCCCTAGTTAACCCAATGTCATGTGTCTGGTCTTGTTATTCCATGGTTGGGCATCAAACAGAGAATGCTAGAAGTAGCAAACATTCCTCAAAAACATAGATTTGTAAGCCCAGCAAGAGAATCTCTTTCTCATCCTTGGAGTAGTGTTCTCAAACTTTCATATCCTATGTCCCACCAAATACTCTTGTCAAAAAACCTGAATCTCAACATAATAGAAACAAACAAAAAACACTTTTTGGGAGAAGGATCGTTCATATGTTTATAAACATTCTGTCATTATTTTTCATGTGTGATACATTTTAAGGGCATACAAAATTGCAGTACTACTGTTGAGAAAGAACATAAACAAATATAAAAATGTTATTTGCAGTGGAAAATTGTAAGAATGCTATTGAGCATAAATACATGGCTAAGGTAACTGTAAAAGCTAAATAATAGAAATAAAAAAAATTGCAATAATATTACTAGGAATAACTTTGATGCTGTAAGTAATATTCCTGTTTAAAGTAGTCCATGTCCAACCAGTGGTAGATGTTGTACTTGTTGAAAAATAACACATCAGAAAACACAGAAGACAGGAGAAATTGCAAGATTCTTAACAGTAAGACTCACATCATCTCTGAACACTTTTGTAATAGGAAAAGAACTTCTTAAATATGATGTCTTTTTGCTCAGTTTTCCAATAAAAGATGCTTCTTGTATGGACCAAGTAGCTTTTTTTGGTATGATGTCAGAAATGCTATAACTTCAAGGCATCTTTTAATATTTCAGCTATTTATTAACTGATTTATTAGGTTCTAGGATATCTGAGCCAGGATTGTACAGGAAATACATGCAGTAGGCTCCTTCAAAACATGTCAAAGATTCCATGTATCTTTTGTTTTATGAGAAAATTGGTTTGTGGTTAGGATTAAAATAAAATAGTAGACGAGAAATTTTGTGCTTATGTTTTTCTTTGGGGTGTATTTCTCCCAATGGCCATGTGGTTTCAGCCACGGGATGATTTCATACACCTGAGACTAGAGTCACTTCGTATTTCCAGTAAAAAAGCAAAGAGCCAGCAAGGACTGCAGGCTGTTAGAATAATACAATAAGAATAAATCTAGGCCCCAAAGGCAAATATGTACAATAAAAGGAGATAGCTATTTTCTGTTATTAGGACAGTACAGCATCTAACAATACTTTGTTCCCTAAACATGGAAAACAAATTATAGACCCATACCTAATTTCAGGGCCAAAAATATTTTAAAAGTTTTCCTGCCTCTTTCAGACATCATATAGGCTTGCCAAAATATCAGCATCCCATTCCATGAACCTTCAGGGGCAAAAAATGAGATGACGGGGAGAGGCTTTGTAAAGCAATTCTGCCTCTGCTTCTCAGCAATCATTTTGCCTCATCAACTGTCTCAGTCCCCCCAGAACAGAAACTTATTTTCTCAATTATTATTCACCTTGAATTGCAAATCTTTATCCTGTCCAGTTACCTGCTTCTTGAGTTCTCATTTTGATGTCATCAACCTCCCTTACACAGCAAGGCTGCACAGATGGATGCTTGCAACATCTGCAAATCTGCAACATTTCATAGATGAAAACTTAAACACATGTGACCAAGCAACATCAGAGTACAGTCCTGATGGCAAAAGTTATTAATGAGAAAGAACACAGAAGTTAGGGAAGGCTGCATAAGTTGCTTTTGCCTGAGTCTACAGGGAAGAGTAAGATTATGTGTCACACCCAAAATATAGCAGAGGTTGCTCCCACAGCTTTGGAAGCATGCCCAGCAGCAGAGAACAACTTAGCAGCAATGCACTGTAGCCAGGAAAAACTCTCCCACACCAAATGCTTTCTTCCATCAAGGAGGCAATTTATTCTTGAGTTACAATGTGTACATATTTACAAGAATTTCCAGAAGGCATTCCAGCATCCCTCTGCTTGCTCTTTCTGACAGAGCCTCTGGCAAACACACAAGATACCATGCGCAACTTGTTGGCTAGGTCTCAGCTACATTTATACCCACAGTAGCTGACGCAATCCTGCCAGCCTTTGCATTCTCCCCACACCTGATGCAACTTTCTCCCCTGGTTGCTCATCAGCATGACTCAGCTAAAGTCACATGGCTTTTCACCGGTGCTCTTAACGACCCACATCACAAAGTATTTTCTACAGGTTTGGTCCAGCCTTTTCTTGACATTATGCCCCTATTCTCTTCTTCCCAAATGAGTCAATTAAGTGGAACTCCTTTTGCATGTTGAACTCAGTTTGCAGCCATTGAAGTAAATGAAGGACAAGAGAAAGAGTGGGTGAAAGAGAAACAAATTGAGACATTTTAAAAACATCTGAAAAAGTAGAATGATTAATTAATTATTAATTAATAGTAACCAGCCTATTCAGAGCTCTTAGACTGAGAATTCTAAAGGCCCTTCCCTAAATTGCAAACCCCAGGATTCCAGAGAATCTTCTTAGGCAACCAATCATATGAGGTCTTTGCCTGACACAGACAAACTTTGACTTTTATATATTAGATATGAATATGTGTGTGTGTATTAAATCACCTTAAATGATCAGATTCCAAGGAAGAGTCTATGTGGAATAAATTTAAACAGTTTAAAACAATTTAAAAATTAAAAGAATAAAATATAATTTCAAAATGACTAAGAGCATTTTGAACAGGTAAACAAATTAGAACAGGAAGAAAAGACTGAAACAGCTTCTTACAACTCCTGATTGTTTCAAGTTTCACTAGTAGTGAAAAAGTCATGTTAGTAATACCAGCTCCTGACTGGTCAAAAAGTTTCACTATACGCTCCAAGGATGGTCTATTAAAATGCAGTTTGCAATCTGTGTTTCCAGGCCTTGGAAAACTGTGTTCTTTCCCTCCTTTTTTCCTTTTCCAAAATCTTTCCCTCTTGTTTACTATACATCTTTCATGGCACCTTATTCTACAATTTGTGTGTGAGGCCTAGAAAAGTGTGAAGATTCCTTTTTTTAAAATGTAGAAATGTGTATTTCCCCCAAGAGTGTTGAGGAAATGCCATTTCTGCTCTTCTTTAGGCTTAATGAGACCTATGGGCATACAGCTGATTCAGTGGAATCCAACAGTCAGAGTTTAATATGCTCTGATGACAGCTGACTTTACTTCATAGTGCAGTTGTGGAAAAAAAAAAAGAAACGCAAAAAAAAGAGCATTGCTAATGATTAAAGCAGATGGACATGAGGAGGAAAACAATGTTAGAACGTGTGAGAGGTGGAAGGTCAGGATGAACTAGCCCAGAGATTTCCTGTGGTCTGGGCTGTTTTGTACTACATGTCATAATAGGGAGTTGTTTTTAATTAAGCAATTAATGTTTCTACATTGCAAAATTAAAATTTGGCATTCCAGACTATATGACATTTAACCAACACAAAAGCTAGCCAGAGCACATTGCCTAAAATTATCCATTTATTTATTAATTCATTTATTGATAGTATTACTTCTAATTCATTATTAATAGCACTTTTTAATAAATTTTGTTCTGGGGAGGTATTGGGAGGATGTCTTGATAACTGGATTGCCCACTTGGAATGGAAGGAAGCAGTTAACTTTCAGGGTTTTTTAAAAATAATAATATTTCAGTGTTATTTGAAAGAATGGGAACAGAAGCAAAGATATCCAACCAAAATGCATTAATTTCTGTATCCTGTATTTATGAATGGTGCTATAAAAATCAATATTTAAACTGCATTAAGTGTATTTTTCTTCTAGTAACATGCAGTTTGCAAATAACTGTATTTATTTTAGAATAATAAGGAATGTAACATAACCAGGAATGTAACATAACCAGCTCTTTTAATACAGCCAAATAGATCCACCGTTAGAATTCTGAAAAGTTAGTTTTTTGATCACTAGCTGGATAGATATAGAAACATAACAGCAGCAGCAGCATTAACAGGACTTTGAGTTTTTAGCATGCTTGTGTGTTTGGAGAGAGCATAGGGTCAGAGTGAGGAATAGAAGACTGTTTACCCTCTTCAAAAGATGGTGGCAGAAAATATTGACATTAGCACTTGAATGGTGGGGAAATGCACTTTCAAGCTCAGGATAAGAAAAAAGCGAAATATACTGAAATTGTTAGGCATTGCTAGGAAGGTGATAACATTATATATGTTTATTAAATTATATGTATATATAATGTTTTAAAGCTACATATCTATTTGTCTACATATGCATTAATTCTTCACTTTACTAATTTAAAAAAAAGCTTTTAGAACTATTGCAACCTTACAGGTGCAGGAGAGGGAAATTTATTACCTTGTTATAATGTCAACATGGACGCTAGTCATCACATACTTAAAATTCTTACATATACATCTGTGTGGTTAAGCATTGATCTCCCCTTTGTAAAGATGAAACAATTTTTCCAGTTTAAAGATTAGACATCCACCCCTATACAAATTTACGTTGGAATACAATGCATCACACTCATTCAGACTTACTTCTTAGCAGATGTACAGGGGATTCTACTGTACAAACAATCCAAAACTCAGTTTTATGTAAGCAAGGTCTGAAATGGGGAAGAAAAAAAAAAGATAAGCATGTTCTACATCTTAGGCTGTTTTCACTGTTTTGAAATCTGTTTCTGCAACATGCCTGTATATTTGCCTTTCCAGCTGTTCTTTCTACTTTACAAGACTGAAAGGGAACAATACATTCTGTACCCTGGCTGACATCATTATCGAGCAGTGATTATATTCTGTGCAACCACACCAATGAAAATGTAACAATGCAACAAAGAAGTTATTAATTAAGCAAAGAAAGAGTTCAGAAAACAGGAATGTAACAATTTATAAATGCTTCCTGAAATACTCTATGCAGTTATGAACATTTAAAATTCTAAAAGAAACCAAAAGGATATCTAACTGAGCAGAGGACTGCAGTCCAAGCATATAAATCACAAAACTGTCTGTCTTTAAAATATATCACACACAGGAACTATTCTTAAAATATGTCACACTTTGAAAGGTCTACTTGGAAACCCTGTTTCCCTTGTCAAGTCTCTAATTTTAACTGTAGTTGTATGGGTTTGCTACCCCTCCCATTTTGACCAACGACAACTTTAAGGGATGACCCCAAAATGACCAGTCTGTTGCTCTACTTGCCTTCTACCTCAACAAAGGCATGTCATTCAGTTCAATTGCCACACCTTAATCTCTGTAAATTATAAGGAATGATCTCAATTGGAAATAATTTCAGTGAAGATGCCTATTTGATTTAGCAATATTGATACCTGCCAGCATACTCCAGTTAGAAATTTGGTTTCCCTTTACCAATGCACGCATCTCGTGATCTGCCGTACTTAGGGAAGATTTTATGGTGAGATATTATCAGTTTAAAAGTAAATATTTCTCACACCCATCATGGATGCCTAAACTGTATTTCTACTGCAATGTGAGAAATTCAGGGACTGAAGGAAAATTTAATTGGAGAGCAAAATCCTTATTGGGGGGCAATGTCATCATTCCCTCCCATCCGTCCACAGCTATTCCCCAGCCAGCTCTGTTCCAGAGATACAATCTTGTGCAAACACCATTTAAATGAATAAGGGTTGTGCAATGGGGCTCCTGCAAGTGAACTTCATACTAGATTGTGTGCAACCCACGATCGGGTTTTGTTCAGCCCATTCAGTGTTGACAATAAGTTACTAAAAGCATATTGCTTGAATTTGAAGTAATTATATCAGTCTCTTGGTGTTCTTCTTGGTGTTATTTATGACCAAGAGGTCAAAGTGGAAATGACATTAATCATGGGACCAATGCACACTACATAATTATAGTGGTATGATTACATTTTAACTGCCATTGAATCTGCAGTTTTGAGGAAGGCATTCTGAATTCTGTCAGACAGCTCTTGTTGTGCCTCTGACTGAACTATGAATCCCAGAATTTCATAGGGTGTTGCAGCCAGGGCAGTTAAAATGGAACTCTAGTCTTATAACTGTGCAATCTGAAAGGTCCCATTTCTCTTTAAGTTTCTCTTACTTTAAAATACAAGCCAACAGGAGAAAGGCTGGTTAGTTTGGGGAAACTGACATGTGGGAAAGGTTTCTCTTTTCTGTTCTTCTATGTGCCTTTCCTCCATCTAAAATCACTGTCCCATGATTGCTATTACATTGTGGCTGAACCCTCTTCTCAGGTCGTGGTTGGATGTTGGACCTGCATTCCTCTGGCTGCTTTTGTTTATTTGTCTTGGGGGAATAAGCAAGGTGATATGTTTGCAGTAACTTCTAGTTTTGGCCTTGAATCTCAGAAAAGAATGGGCTTATTGCAAGGTGGCATTATCCATATTGTAGAATCTGAAGATGTTGCCCAGAGCTTGAAAAAGTTTCTTTTTGAGCTGCAGTTTCCCAATTCCTGCAGCCAGCAGGGCCATTGACCACTTTGGTTGTAGGATTCTCGAATTTATAGCCCAAAGAAATAATTTTTCATTCTCTGTGCTATAAAATATGCCTCCAATCTATAATGGCCACTGCCTAGAGATAAATGTGACTCTCTTTCTCCATGTTGTCCTTTCCTGCCTTGGAGAATTGTGCCGACAGCAATAGTAAACGTGGCAGCTTACAGGTGGGTTGTGGATGCTTATCCATTAAACCACCACAACACCTCTTTGTGCTTTGCTTTCTCTTCTCCCTTGAGGCTTCTGCAGCCTGTAGTTTGGGAGATGACACTCTTTAATGATCTGGAAATGCTTTAACAGAGGTTGCAAGTTGCAACATCCTGCCCCTCCATTTTGTAAGCTGAGCACATAACTCAGGAACGCCTTTCTTGTTTCAGTTTCATCCTGTTGGCCAAGAACATCTGCTGGGATCAGAACTCTTACCATTTCCTTTATAATCAAAGAACACATGAAACAGTTTGGGCACGTGGAAAGCTACAGAGAATTCTGATGCTGGAGCTGTAAAATGCCTGGAAGTGCTTGGAGTCTGTTTCAGATTGAATCACCTTAATGTCTTAATTTTATACTTAATGATTTTAACTGTGCATAGGAAAAGCAAATTAGTCCAACCAGTATTTAATTTCTGTGGGCAGCAGAAGCAATCAGAGAGTACCCTGTTGCTATGGAAATCTTATTTTTGTGATCTGGAAATGCTTTCACCTAATCCCAGATGCGTCGGGGCTTGGTTTGCTTAATCTGTGGTGAGGGAATAGCAATATGCATATGCTTAAAGAGACTTTACTGCACTGTACCTCCAAATAATGCCCTCCAGATGTGCTGGATTATAACTCCCATCATTCCCAGTAAAGATGGCCAATGTTGGTTGGGAAGTGAGGCTCCTAGTTCAACGCTACTAGGAGGGTGCCAGGCTGAGAAATACCAGTCTACTTGTCGCAATTGCTATGCGCTTTTGAGATGATGCAACTTATGGCAGCAATATCAAAAGGTTTTCTTGGCAAGATTTGTTCAGAGTGAGTCTCCTGTTGTCTTCTTCTGATGCAGAGAGACTGTGACTTGCCCAAAGTCACTCTTTAGGTTGCAGTCCCAGAGTCAGGATTTGAACCCTTGTCCCCTTGAGACCAGGCTGCTCTACTACGCTATTATAATTACTCCAGGACTGAGGCTTGGTGTGTGTGTGTGTGTTTGCACACACACTGGTTTTGGCCTAAGACATAGGCCATTTCCGCACTACAATATTATAGCGCAATTATTCCACTGTCAACATCCTATGGAATCCTGGAGTTTGCAGTTTAGGGAGGGGCCACTTGGAACCCAGGATTCCATAGGATGTTGAAAGTGGAATAATTGCGCTATTGCGCAATTAAGAGTGTAGTGCGGAAATGGCCATCGTGACCCATAGTCATAGTAACAATAATCAAAATCCAATCGTTACTTGCAAATAGAGTAGACCCATTGAATCAATTGGGATTTATGTAACTGTTGGCTTAGCATCCAGCAGTTGATTTAATGGGTCTCATCTAGCTGGGACTAAGCAACTGGATTTAGGCCAGTGGCAGCACCGATGTTTTAAATTACATACAAAGAATGCCCTGAAGGCACATGACACATTTCTACTGCTGACACTAAACAGAACTGGTCCTCCAAGCCATCTGGAATGGTGGGTGACTGCCTGGGTACCACATGCTTTGAAGTAAAAAAGGCTCTGAAGTGAAATAAATAGATACAGCTTGAATGCTTTTTTCAAGAAGTGGTAGAAGCAAAACAACTTTTCAGATAATTCTAACATGCAAACAGATACATAGAGAGATAAAGAGAGAGGGAGAGACTGCCTACCTTCTTGAGATTATCAGAGGAAGGCTAGTTTGGGATGTTAACTCTCTGCCAAGCATTGCTGGGAGGGAATATGGCCTTCGAAGTCATGACTCCAGTTGGCATAGAAGCTTTATCACTACTTAGCTGTATTTATGTTTGTTATGTTACTGATCTTCAACTTGACAGGAGAGATGGAGAACATGTGATAAAATTCTATCTCACTTTTGCAAACATCTGTCTTTGAAATGAATGAAACATCCAATGCTGATAAGCAACGCTTGGAAAATTCAAATACTAATTCTATTCCCAGCACTGGGTGACATTGCCTAGCATTGTGTGATGTCACATAAGTAAACAATAAAATCAAAAGAGAACAATTTTCCCCTTCTGAAAATGTGACCATCTGATAGCCATTATGACATTGGTTTGGGGATGAGACAGTGTACACATGTAAATGTCTGTACTTCAAACAACATATTCTCAACAGCACGTCCACTGGCTCAGTGTCTTACGTATGATGTCAGTGGACCCCATACAGTTCATGCAGTTTATGACTAGTGATTGAACTAAGCAACTAAGCTGACATTTGAGAAAGGCGTCTAGCCTCTGTTTAAAAAACAACCCACAAATATTACTGGGTTTGGGATCATCTATTGACTCTCCTATGGTAATAGTTGTATTTGTTTCATAAAGCTGCTGCCTTCTTCCTTGTTGCAGATGATAAACAAGTCCAGCCTTTCAGTCCATAGCTTGGCAGGGAGTAAATGCAGAGTTAAATCATATCTTTTGAATTATTCAATATAAAGTAAAAAAAAAAAAGATCACTGGTGCATAATGGCCATTGTAGCCTTTAATTTTCACACAGAGCAATTTCAGTTCTCATAGCATATTTGCAAGGCAAAGTAACAACTCTATACATTATATTTCTATTGAACATCTTTTTTAGTTCTTTCTCTGTGTGCGCAGTACATTTATTATTCTGTGCTGGTTTCTCCTGCAACCACACCCCTACATATTTTTGAAACTGGAGACAAGATAGTTTGTTTGGACATGCAGTTTGCCTTCCTTTTATTTTTATTTTTTATGCCCTGCTCCATGCATAATAATATATTTCTAGTAAGTATAGATGGAGCTATTCTAATGTGAATAATCCATACAAATTATGTACTGAGTTGACTCTTGTTTCAAAACCATCTGTCATCATACGATGGTTGCCAACCGTACAATGGAGGGTCAGGCTTATAGTGGCCTTCAAGGCCCTCTGTGTGTGTTACATGCTTTCAAGTTGCCTTTTGACTTACAAATTTCATAGGGTTTTCTTAGTCAAGCAATACTCAGAAGTGGTTTTCCCAGTTCCCTCCTCTACGTTCTTATGAAAGGCCATTCCTCTTATTTAGACCCCAAACAGTGTTTCTGGAGAATACTGGGGAACTGGTTTTACCAGAAGGAATAGCAGTGGAAAGTGTCAAAAGGTGATGGAAAATAGGAGGGTTTGATTCTCTGCTCAGCCATGGAAACCCACTGAGTGACCTTGGGTAGGTCACACGCTCTCATCCCCAGAAAGCCCTACGATAAGTTCACCTTAGGGTCACCATAAGCTGGAAATGACTTGAAGGCACACAACAACAACAACAACAACAACAACGACAACACATAGTTTATATGTTATTTATTTATTTATTAAAATGCTATCTAGCAATAATCATTAGGAAGTCACATGACATCCCATTGCTTTTCATGGAGAAAGCTGTCAGTGAAGGAAGAGTTCAGTAGTTTTCTTTTATTTGCTATATTTATTTACCTTGGAATCATCCTTCCACATATCTTGCTTTAGATGTGATTGGTGGCAATTCATGTGTTAAAAACATGGGTTTATTACCATCATGTGTACTTCTCCTTATATGGAGAATTTATTTGGTCTTTCTGTCTGATTTGTCCTTCCAAGAGAAGGAATCTCTATTTACTCATGTGTCGGCATTGCTGATTTTGCATTTCACCTCAGAACCAACTCAGATTTCCTCTTCTGGCTGAGTTCTGTGAAGGCTCATTTCTTTGCAGAGGCCTGGTTGATTCTTGCAAATGTATCGTAGGAGCCATGGACATTGCTAATGGGTTCTTAGCAATGCAGCACTCATGGAGATTGTATTTTGAATATGCTGTGTGGCGTTTGATGTCTCTGGGCAAATAAATAAATAAAATAAATTGATAAAATATCATTAATCTTTCTTCGTGAGCATCACATGGTTCTTCTGTGTCTGATCAATGTGAATAATATGTGCTGTTATATCTCTAGCCCTCTCATGGAAGCACTGGTTCCTACACATGGTGTCTCTGTACCACTTGGGCCTATCTGTGAGATCACAGATACTCCTGAAGTGTCTGCATGGGAGCTACAATAAATGTGAATGTGGTCTGTGCATTACTAAGAGAACTGCACTAATAAAAGGCATCAATATATCTTACCCACAACCCCCCTATTCTCTACAACAATGTCTGTCAGGCTATCTTATGTGGGGACTGGAAATTATTTTTCCCCCAAATATGCCAGAGACTGGAATTGTATTAGTATTTCTTTCCTGAAAACTTACCAGGGACTAGCAACCAATGGCTTCAGACCTGGACTGGCCCTGGCCCAGGGACGACTACTTTAAATAGTACTACTTTAGCACCAACATGTCTTCTGTTAGACCATTTCCAGTTGATTAACCTAATCTATTCCACTTATTGGATAAAAATATTACCTTACCAGAAGAAAGAAAGAAAAGAAAGAAAATGAAAAAGTCAAGGGGGTTAAAATTAAACTTTACTATAAAGTTTATTCAAGTGACTTTACATATAATGCATGACAGAAGTAATCCTAGACATCAATGCAAATAAGAAAACCAAAAATTCTATGGGTGGGTAATAACAAAGTAGAGGTTTGGTGCAAGTTACAAACAAAATGGCAAATTATGCGGTTGATTGCAGGGTTTGTGTCACGAAAGCCGCCTTCTTCAAGTATGGGTTAATTTCATTTTAATGAGAGAAATTTTCCATTGTTTCGTATCAACTTTCATAAATATTTTGTTAATATGAGTCGTACAAGTTAATACCCATTTGACTCATGTAATAGATAGCTGAATACATTTTGTTCCTATGCAAATTGTAGCACTAATCATGTCAAGCTGAATAAGTGAAGCAAAAAGCCAGGACCAACAAAGTCATTTTTCCCCGTGCTGGTTGCAGCCTCTTTACTATGCAGTCAGTCTATGGGCCTTTTTGCACTACACTGTTATAGTGCTATTATTCCACTTTCAACATCCTATGGAATCTGGAATGTGCAGTTTAGGGAGGGGCATTTAGAATTCTCAGCCAGAGAACTTTTTGGCCTCAGTAACTCTAAACACCAGAATTCCACGGGATGTTGAAAGTGGAATGATAGCACTATAACAGTGTAGTGTGGAAAGGCCCTATGCCTTGGGAGCAATCTTTATATACTCCAATGTGCAATGATGCACATACATAGACTATATACTGACTTCAGGGCCAGGAGATGCTGATTTGTGAATAATGTAAACATTTTAATGCCTAAGGTTGGGGCAGAATCATGTAACTCCGAAAGTACATAGACTGCCTGTGCAGGCGTGATATTTTAATGCCATTAAAATGTTGTTGTTGTTGTGCGCCTTCAAGTTGTTTCTGACTTATGTGACCCTGAGGCAAACCTATCATGGGGTTTTCTTGGCCAATTTGTTCAGAGGGGGTTTGCCTTTGCCTTCCTATTTATGACAGAGTTACTAGCTTGATAGATGAAGGGAATGCCGTGGATGTAGCATATCTCGATTTCAGTAAGGCCTTTGACAAAGTTCCCCATGACATTCTTGCAACGAAGCTAGTAAAATGTGGGCTGGACAGGGCTACTGTTAGTTGGATTTGTAATTGGTTGACCGACCGAACCCAAAGGGTGATCACGAATGGCTGCTTTTCATCCTGGAGAGAAGTGACTAGTGGGGTGCCACAGGGTTCTGTCCTAGGCCCAGTGCTGTTCAATATTTTTATCAATGACTTGGATGAAGGAATAGAGGGCATGCTCATCAAATTTGCAGATGACACCAAATTGGGAGGGGTTGCTAATACGCTAGAGGACAGGATCAAAATTCAAAATGACCTGGATAGATTGGAGAGCTGGGCCAGGGCGAACAAAATGAAATTCAACAGAGAGAAATGTAAGGTCCTACACTTAGGCAGAAATAATGGAATCCACAAATATAGGATGGGGGACACGTGGCTGGATAGCAGTACGTGTGAAAGGGATCAAGGAGTCCTCATAGACCACAAGCTGAACATGAGTCAGCAGTGTGATGCGGCAGCCAAGAAAGCCAATGCAATTCTCGGCTGCATCAATAGGAGTATGGTGTCTAGATCGAGGGAGGTACTGGTACCACTCTACTCTGCTTTGGTTAGACCCCATCTTGAATACTGTGTCCAGTTCTGGGCACCCCAATTCAAGAAGGATATTGACAAGCTGGAGCAAGTCCAGAGGAGGGCGACCAAAATGGTGAGAGGCCTGGAAGCCATGCCCTATGAGGATAGACTTAGAGAGCTGGGTATGTTTAGTCTGCAGAAGAGGAGGTTAAGAGGGGACATGTTAGCCATGTTTAAATATTTGAAGGGATGCCACGTAGAGGAAGGAGGGGACTTGTTTTTCTGCTGCTCCAGAGACCAGGACAAGGAGCAATGGATTCAAGCTGCAGGAAAGGAGATTCCACCTGAACCTCAGGAAGAACTTCCTGACAGTCAGGGCTGTCCGGCAGTGGAATCTGCTGCCTCGGAGTGTAGTGGAGTCTCCTTCCTTGGAGGTTTTTAAGCAGAGGCTTGATGGCCATCTGTCGGGATTGATTTGAGGGTGTTCCTGCATGGCAGGGGGTTGGACTGGATGGCCTGTGTGGTCTCTTCCAACTCTGAATTTCTATGATTCTATGATTCCTCTGAGGATGAGAGAGTGTGACTTGCCCAAGGTTACTCAATGGGTTTCCATGGTTGAGTGAAGATTCATACCTGGTTTCCCAGAGTTGTAGCCCAAAATTCAAACCACTACACAACTCTGGCTCTTAAAAAAAAATAAAAAATCCAATGGCTATATTTCTAGGTCCAAACATTATTTTGTCTTCACTATGAAAACAAAACAAAAACTTGTCTGATTTGAAATCTTTCTTCAAGAGCACAGTGTCAAGATTAAATGCTAAATATTTGACCCAATCCAGAAATAAATACTGCCTTGCTTAGTAATGTCAAGTCACTGGTATCCATGTATAATGTGCAGTCCATAGTTCATGTCAAGATGTTGAAACTGTAGTGGACACGATGGCTAGTCAACTGAAAGAAGCAACGTTCATCCCCAGTATTTCACAAGAAGGTTTCCCAAAAGGGTCCTTTCCCCTTCTTCCCCATTCTCCAGATGTTGTCTGTGAGTCTACCTCCATCCCATTTCTTCAACAGTGTGTGTTTAAAAACAATTCTGCACAATAATTCATCCATAAATCCATATTTAAGTATGTGCTTTGAAAGAATTTTCTCACCAAACATATATTTCTAAATTTATTTTATCCAAACATATGCATTTGTAAGAGCTTTTTATAGTACAATGTACTTTTTAAAATGTTTTTTTGTTCTGTCTGTCTCTCTCTCTCTCTTTAGCTGAAAATAAAATCACAAAGTTCATACTAGGGCAAAATCCACCAGATATTTGCTGTGGTATATTACTCCCCAAGTTGCAGAATAGATCAGTTCACATCAAAATTCACATACTGAATTCCTGAAACATCTGTAACGCAGAGAAATAGTTGTATCAGCTGTAATTACAGATAGATACAAATGATTAGAATTTTCTTAATATCAAAGGTTTAATTCTTCTCAATACCACCTGTACGGACAGCAGATCCCTTAGGCAGAGCCAATTCGACAGGATTTGACAAATTGATGTGCAAGAACCAGAGGCTGGAAAATTACCTTTTAAAAGTAATTTGTTTTGTTACTCATTATAGTATTGGAAAAGTAATTAACTACTTTTATTTTATTTTATATCCTAGTTTCCACACAACAAGGCAGCTTATAACAAGGTTGTAATGCTTAGAAAGTAATCATTTGTGCTATTCATTGCATTGCATGTTATTTTTCTCCTTGCTTTTCATTACTTAAAAAACATCATAGTATAAATGAGCAAATGCCATAAAGGATGATAAATTTTTGTTAAAATGTCTTTAAAAATGAATATGGCCCTGAAATTAGAAGAGCAGAAAATAAATGGAAATAGCAATAGTTACTTCATTTCCACAGGTTACATTACTTTTGAAATTTTGTTATGATCTCTTTTCTGAAAAAGATTAACTAATTATATAAAATTATACAAAAAATTATATTACCCATAGCATGTTATTTCCATGTTCTAGGAACAATGAGAATGAGAAATCTCTATAATCAGGATTCGCCAAAGTGATGTTACTACCAGTTTCCATTTTTCCCTCCTACCTTGCCATGAGGTTCTATGAGTGTTTCTTTAATATGAGCTGAGAAAGAGAATGTTAAGCAAACAGCACTAGAAATCATCCAAAATATAGGCTGAACCCAGACCTGCTGTGCTGCAGTTTGACGTGTGTTGGGTCATTCACAGAGCCCAGTTTAACAAGGCCTGTCACCTTCAGTCAGTAGATGGTGCATTCAATCATTTGAAAAGCTTCCTGGTAATTGAAAGTGACTTCTTAATTAAGGAAGCATCCTCCTCCTTTGGGAGGCATCATCAGGTGAGCGTCTTCCTTCCTGGGTCTGATTGTCCTGCCTTCCTCCCCAAGTGATACTTGAAGGACTATTTTGGGATGCTGCTAACACAAAGCCAGGCATTTCACTTATCTGATTGAAGAGTGGAAGTTAGAGGGGTGGAGGCAAATCTCCTAAATTTCTACAGCCAAACTATGAAATGGGAAACATTGACAAGACAGATGGAGCTCTGGTGCATGAGGGTGTGATCTGAGGCAATCACCACCATCGCAAACATATGCATAGATTTCCATTACACATCTGGCTGCATACGTTACACATTATAATCCCATATGTTGAAAATACCAAGGTTTTCTTACTTTCCCTGCCTGAAACAGAGACAAACGTTAACTCCAGAAGCAAAGTAAAGATAAATAAATATGTGAAAATAAAAACTTGCTTGCAACCAAGTGAACTTCCAATTGCAGAAGCAAAGAGAAAATAGATAAAGGAAGGGAAGAGAGAAAGCTAAGCTAGGCTTAATTTCCTAAAAGTACACTTGTGAAAGCACATTGTTCGGTAGGGGTTTGGTGGCAGCAGAGGGCAAGTGCCCAGGAAGTCTCAAGCTCAGCGGCTCTCAGAGCAAGAGAGAGACCACCTGGGGTGGACGTATGAATGAAAGAGTAACTTACAGAGATCAGACCTGACACTCAGATGTGAGAAAAATTCACATCTAGAAAAAGGGGGCGGGGGGAGATGATGAGGGAGAAAAACACCAAACCAATCAAGAAACTGTTATGCCAGGGAAAAACAAAGATGGGGAGGTGAGAAGGGAAGTTTGGAGAAGAGCTGTCCACTTGGTGTGCAGAGCTGACATTACAGAGCAGGCTTTGTTCAAGATCTAAGAAAGAGAAATCTCTTCTCAAGTGTACCATTTGGCAAAGTCTGAATTAAGGAGGGGGAAAGAAGCAGGAATTTGCACCCTCAAACCACAAATTCCTCTTGTCAGGAGGAGGCACAATTGTGTATTTAGAATGGACATAACTTCTCTTTCCATGCAGTCTTTCAGGGTCTCCTCTTCCCCCTCCTCCTCCCTGCTCCTCCTCTTCTTCCTCCTCCCCCCATCCAAGGGCAAAGAAAGGAAGAGTGGGGAGATCCCTACTGTGCATCTGGAGACCAGAACTGAACTGGAATATATGATCAGGAAGCAGGATTGGACAGAATTTTGCTAGTTCTGTATATCTCCACAAAATAATTAGCATTTTGCAATACTCCAGAATTGTTGTTAGACAAAGCATACCCTTGCCTCTGAAATTTACAGTTGTGAAAGACACAATATATTTTAAAGAATTAAAATATGCAGCAGACAATTCATGAATTTTAATATCTTTTTAAAACTCTTTTTATTGATCCATTAAAGCAAAAGGAAAAATGGAGTAAGGAACTTCAAACATGAGAAAAATCCATAAACAACTATAAAACAGCAAAAAGAAAAAGAAAAAAAGAAAAGCCAAGTTCATGTACAACAATAATAAAAAGAAAAGAAAAAAGAAAAAAGTAATGAATAACAAAATCATAATTTACAGCATAATTTCAATAAAATAAAATATAAATACATACCTAGTGATCTTCCATTATTTACACTTCTTATTTCGTAGTCAGTTATATCTTATCTAGCATTTACCAACAAAGTTTAACATTTATTTAGTATGTCAAAATAAAACTCTACCACAATTAGACATGTTAAAGCTACATCAATAGGATCCTTATCTCTCAAAGTTTCGAAATTCATTTTTTTAATTATATTATTTATGAGTGGTTATAGCTCTTTGATCTTAACTTCACATTTCTAACTTTTATCCTATTTATACGTATACCTCCGTCTAGACAAAGAATAATATTTTTAAAAATATTAATCTGTTACATCATAACTTTTCTCTTCTACCGTATAAAGAAATTATAAACCCGTATCTTATAGTTTTAACCCAATTGTGGCTGTTTTCCCCCAATTAGATTCCCAAAGAGGGGAGATTAGATTCCACTGTTCTTTAAATCGTTTCATGGATTTGTCCGATAATATAGTTGTCAATTTATCTAATTCACTTAAATCATATAACTTCCATAACCACTCATCAATATCTGGAGCTTCTTTTTGTTCCCACCTTTGTGCAAATACCAGTCTAGCTGCTGTGACCATATAAATCATCATTTTTCATAATGAACTCTTTTTAAAATATTTGACATCAAATATATTTAACAAATATATTTCAGGATTCATTGGGAAGTTAATTTGAAGAGTTTTAGTAATACAATCATTCACATTCCTCCAATACTTCTTTGCTATGTCGCAACTCCACTAAAGATGGTACAGGGTTCCCTTTTCGGAGCATTTCCAATATGTATTTTTGGTACTCTTACTTATTTTAGCCATTTGTACCAGTGTGTAATACCATCTGAAATAAATTTTATAATAATTCTCTTTTAAACTAGCACTTTTTTAAAAAATTTGTGTATCTTTCCATGAGTTCTCCCAATTTTCCAGTGAAATTAGGTGTCCAATATTTTGTGCCCATTTTATCATATTATCTTTGATGACTTCCTGTTCCATCTGTAAGGCTAATAGTATTTTATATATTTTACCAATGAGATGGTGTATACCAGGTTTTAACAATTTATCAAACTCTCTTTCCATAGGCTCTATTCCAATCATTTTTGAGTCCATTTTAAATCTTTCTGCCAGTTGCCTCTGCAAAAGCCAGTGTGTAGTAAATCCATATTTTGACATTTCCTCTTTATTTTTCCGGACTATTTTATCACCTTGAATCTTTACCAGGTCTTTGTATGTTATCCAATGATTCAGTTGAGGCCTTTCTCTCCTATAAAAAGCTTCATGTGTTGATACTCATAGTGGTAGTTTCAATAAAATTTGTTTTTATACAGAAGCCATGTTTTCAAGAGAGGTTTTTTTTATAAAATGATTATTAAAATCTTTATTCACTTTTACCTTTTTGTACCACATATATGTGTGCCAATTGAAAAACAGATCAGCCCCTTCCAAAGTTAATAATCTCGTTTTTTCTAGTTTAATCCAGTCAATTAGCCAGCTGAGGCAACTGACGTGATAATACAATTTTAAATCAGGAGGCTTATTCCACTTCTTTCTGTCACATCTTTCAAAATATTCCACCTTATGTGTGGCTTTTTTTTTTACCATTCCAAATTAATTTTGATAAGTCATTTTTCCAATGGTTAAATGGTACATCATTCATAATCACAGGGAGATTTTGAAACAGAAAAATAATTCTGGGTAAGATATTCATTTTAATTGTTGCAATTCTTCCCATCATTGACAACTCAAGTTTCAACCATTTTTGGAGATCTTCTTTTATATTTAACCAGACTTTTTTGTAATTGTTGTCATATAAATCAGTGTTATTTTTAGTAATATTAATTCCAGGATATTTTACTTTTTTTGCTATCTTAAACTGAGATGCTTGTTCAATTTCTATTTCTTCTTGTTTTGTCATATTCATTGTAGTCTTTTCCACATTGACTTTAAATCCAGAAACCTTGCTGAATTCTTGAAAAGTTGAAATTAATTTATTTACACTTTGAATTGGATCATCAAGTATAATTACTAAGTCATCAGCAAAGGCCCTGAATTTTAACATCTGATTCTGAATTCAGACACCTCTTATTTCTGGATCTTATCTTATTTTGATATTCAATATCAATATCACTATCAAAAAAATTAATGGTGAGTGTGATAATGGGGCTTCCCATTATCTAGACTTAGCTAAAAGGGGGACACTTCCCTCTTCAGGTAAACCAAGGGTTAATAAGGTGTTGGGATTAGATTACATTTTAGTATGTGGTCAGCATCATAGGTCATTGGGTCAGCATCATAGGTCACAGGGTGAGACTTGACCAATCAAAAAGGAAAGAGGTGAGCATCTTCAGGATGCTTCCAGATGCTTCCAAGGAGAAGTTATAAAACTTCTTGCAAGGCCATGTGGCCGAGGAGAAAGAACAAAGGGATAACAAAGAAGAACAACCCAGGAACCTCCTGGAGGGGGGTTCTGAGCCAGTAGCAGGCTGCAGGCCATAGGCCCTGCCTGTCAGTGCCAGGTGGTGGTCAGGCAGCGGCAAGGGAGCAGGTTAGAGGTGAAGGGCTTTAATGCAGTCAAAACTCAAAAGTACAAAGCAAGCAGGCTTCTACACAGTCTTAACAGAAATAGTCCTTAATGCAGGCAGGGCTTCTACTCAGTCTTAACAGAAATAAACACAGGCTGTTAAAGTACATAAGGCAGGTTACTTCAACAAGGCGAACAGGAGGACTGGTCTCAAGCGCGGGCAGGAACAAGGCACGGACAGCAGGACCACGGTTGACCGACGGTTGTTGCTCCGTGCCTTCCCCAGCCCGGCGCCTGCCTCAAATAGCCCTCCAAGCCAGGCGCCGGCCAATTAGGCATGGCCATGTGGCTGCCCTCCAAGCCAGGCACCGGCCAATCAGGCGTGGCCATGTGGCTGAAGGCTCGCAGCTGTGCTGTGTCTCACAGCTGCGAGCTCTCTGCCCGTCACCTCCTCTCTAGCAGGCGTCAAGACCGGCGAACAGCCTCCTTGGCCTGCCACCGCTGCTGGAAAGGAGGAGGCGAGGCGAAGGCATCAGCCTCCTCCAGATCGGGGCCGCAGGCAGACTCCCAGGCCTCCCACGGATCGGGGCCGCGGGTGGGCGGAGCCCCGGGAGCAGGCCCGGGTCCCGCCCACCCCGGCAGGCCGGCCGACATCGAGGGATCCGAGCCTGCAGCCTCGAGGTAAGTGGCTCCAGGCCCGGCAGCTTCTCCCGCGGCTGGCAGGCCCACGCCATCGGCCGCGGCGGCCTCCAGACAAGGCCCGTCAGCCACAGCGGCCTCCGCACAGGCCCCATCGGCCTCAGCGGCCTCCGCACAGGCCCCGTCAGACACGGCAGCCTCCGTGTAGGCCCCGTCGGCCGCGGCAGCATCCATGTAGGCCCCGTCGGCTGCCGCCACGTCCTCCGCCACTTCAGCGGCAGCCTCAGGGGCAGCAACAGGCCCAGCAGGGCCCATGCCCCTGACACCGCCTCCTGGCCTCTTCCTTTAGAACATCTAAGCCTGAGAACCATCTGTGAGTACTAGACTAAAGTAGTTAGTCGCATTAGGGACTTTTCTGTTATTTTGGAGGCTGGCTGATCTAAAGAATGTATCTGTGCTTCCATATCTGTTCTTTTTGTAACTACTTGTAACTAAGCGTGCCTGGGAGGAGGGAGCTTCCCATGTGTGGTAATTTGCCTTGTTTATTTGCATATCTTTAATAAATACTTTCTGTAAAAGACCCTGTTTCTCTCCTTCCCACGCCAAGCTAGGCAGACGGGGGAAAAAGGAAGACCCTTAAGCTTAGGGATGTACATGGTTGGACAGGGTCTCGCTGTACTGTCCAAGTGTCCAGATAATTCATAATTCAGTGGGTGGTGGCAGCGAAGATGAACTAATAGCTAAAATTCATAACAGGCTGGAATATACGTCCCAGCAGCATATGGGGACGATCCAGCTTCACAGTGAGAGTGGGCATTCTTTTTTAATATAGAACTTTTCTGTTTTTTCTCCATTTATTAATATACTTGCTGACTGGCCATTATATATCAGTTTTATCCCGTTGATAAATTTCTCTCCTATATTCATTTTTTTCAAAACTTCTGTCATAAATCTACATCTTACATTGTCAAAGGCTTTCTCCACATCTACAAAAACCAAACCAACTTTTTTTCATTGTGTTTATGATAATGTTCAATTATATTTATTATTATTCTGGTATTATCCTTTATTGATCTACCCAGGAGAAAGCCATTCTGATCTTCAAATATCCAGTTATTTAGAATCTATTTCAATCTTTCAGCAAGAATAAATGCAAATATTTTATAGTCTATGTTTAACAATGATATTGGCCTGTAATTCTTTACCTCTAGCTGATCTTTGCCTTGGGAATCAAACTGATTATTGCATCTCCTCATGAATCTGGTCTATTTGTCAATTCTAGTCTGTTAAGCATCTTTTGTAGGGGTCAACTAATTGGTCCTGAAAGATTTTATAATAGTGTGCAGTATATCCATCTGGGCCTGGAGCTTTTCTGATTTTTAGATTTTTAATTGCATTCAATATTTCAGCTTTTGGAATTGGCTTATTTAAATCCAGCTTTTGCTCCTCATTGATTTGTGTTAACTTCATTTCTTCCAGGTACTTTTGGATATTATTTAAATGTTGTTCTGAATCATCTTGGTCCTCGAATAATTTCTTAAAATAATCATAAAATGCTGACTTTATCTTCCTTGGGTGATGATGTATTTTTCCCCCCTTCTCTGATTTCTAGAATCAATCTGTTCTCCTTTCCTTTTTTTAGTCTATAGGCTAACCATTTTCCAACTTTACTAGAATGCTCAAAATATCTTTGTCATATATATTTCAATTTCTTATTCATGCCATGAATTTTAATATCAACAGTCACTAAATATCTACAACCATGCTTTTGTCAATGGAAATATGTACAAAATGTTTATATTTTCAAATGCATGAAGAAGTGTATTATTTTTTGTCCAGTAATTCTCTCATAAGAAGCAAAAAAATTTTTTCTTGCACTTAGATAAGAAACAGGCAAAAGATGTGCATACATGTGGAATTTAGAAAAATACAATGAAATACATATATCGTTGTCATTTGATCTGAGTGTGGTGACTGCCTGCTCAGATTATGAGCTTCTGTATTCCTGTTTTAACTTTGTAGGTCTTGAATGGTTATTTGCAAGGGCAGCTGGCGACTTCCAGCTCAGAGCGGCAGTGATTCTACTCTAGGTTTCAGAATGAATTTTGAAGGAGTTATTCAAGGTGCTAAACTCTACCCGCACCTAGGCCATTTTCACCCTACACTGTTATGGTGCTCTTATTCCACTTTCAACATCGTATGGAATCCTGGAGTTTGCAGTTCAGTGAGGGACATTTAGAATTGTCAGCCAGGGAGCTCTTTGGCCTCAGTAAACTACAAACCCTAGAATTCCACTGAATGTTGAAAGTGGAATAATAGCGCTACAACAGTGTAGTGTGGAAATGGCCCTAGGCCATTTGGACAGGTCCTTTAAGGGTCAGACTCAAAAAGCCGATTTTTCAACCCTGGTAAAAACCCAGGAGTGACATGAACCTTCACAGTTCAGGACTTATTCTGCACAAAATCCACACATGGCTGCTTCTCACAGAAAACAGCATCTTCTGTATGGGACACAGCATTTTCCAAGTGGAAGTATTATTTTCTGTTAAAAGTGGTCCTTCCTGCACACGAGATACTGTGGAGTTATTTTGTGTAAAATTTGCATGTGGTTGATCTGCATAGAACATAGCATTTTTTCCCATGTTTTCTATGCAGAAAATACTATTTTCTGTGCAAAACAACCATATGCAAATTTTTGCAGAATAAGTCCAGAGGTGTGAATAGGCTTAAAAAATGGCATGGCCTTTGATGAGGTTTTTTACAGTGGCAAGAAAATACTAATTGTTTTCTCCAAGAAGAAACTTAGTGAAGAATTATATCTCTAGTACCAAATAACATGGTATTGTCTAAATACCCTAAAGGCTTATCTGATCTTGGAAGCTAAGCAGAGTCAGCAAAGGTTAGTACTTGGATGAGGGACTGTCAAGCAATATTTAAGTACTATAGGCTGTATTTGAGAGGAAGGAACTCACTAAACCACCTCAGTATTCCTTGCCTAAAACACTATGAAATCTACAGAGTTGCCAGAAGCTGACCAGTGACTTGAAAGCACAATCCCCAAATCACATGACATCAACAATTTGAGGGTAAGTGAGTGTAAGGTCAATGGTAATTATTTACTTTGGGCTTTGTTGTAATTTACACAAAAGGGAAAAAAAAACTTATAAAAAGTAATTCTCCAAGTTCTGCATTTCAAATACAGAGTCAAATACAGGCTACAACCCCATGTGTGAAAAACAGGATGAACTACCTATTTGCATTCATGCCTGAGTCAATCAGCAGAGATGCCGAATGACGAAATAGCCTGGTTGCTTCAAGGACCATCTAACTGAAGTTTTTTGGCCCATTCCCTCTCTCTGGCAAAACATGTGACCAACATGCTTTTCCTCTCTTTCTAAGGACTTCTCCTTTGCTTACATTAGAAATTGGTCACCCAACCAGAAGGATTCTTTTGTGTTTACACATTGGCATATTTGTTGTGAGGTCTCCCGTAGTAGCTCACATGTGCAGTTGCTCTGTATGTGCATTTAAAGTGTGTTCTAGACTCTCAAACACGGACACAGCCAGTGGCTTACTAATATAGAAGGAGAGACACGTGACCAATTTTTCCAAACGTGGCTGTTTTTATTGGGTCTACTTCTTGGCCCTCTAAAGACTGACAAGAAAATTTCTGATTTGATTGAATGGATTGTTTTTAGAAGGCATTACAAGCAGAGGGTCACTGTTCTTGGGCAAAGTTCACATTACAGTGTATTTGTAATAGGCCCTTTGTGTCTCAAAATGAAAACGGTAAAACCTTTGGTGTTTAAGGTTTTCTGACTCCAAGTTAATTGTTTTCCTTTAATGTGAATAGAATCAAAAATATTAAAATATAATATTAAAGTATATAATCATGCCCCCTCCCTATTCTATTCATCTTCTAGAAATAAAAAGCAATACTGAACCAGTTTTTGTTTTATAATACCAGAGGTGGCCAAGCATTTACAGCTCTATATATTCTTTCAGTTGAATACTTCTAAAACCTCACGCCTGGTGAGCATTTTTCCCTCCTCAGATGATTTTCATTTTCAAAACATTCACATCCAATAAACTACACAAAACATAGTATGGGAGAGAAAGGGGGACAGGAAATAGCTCTGTTGCATGGTTATTACATCCTATTGCCTGTGGGTTGCTTTGTTATGAGTTTTAACTATGTAAATATGACGTATGTAGCATCAGAATTTAATCTAAAGCTACTAGGTGGGAGATAGAGTGTGACTTTATTGTTAGGGCTAAAAGCAACTGGGTGTTGACAGGTCTCCAAAGTCACCAAGTTTAAGCTTAAGAAAGAAAAGCCTAGACTGATAAACTGTTCCTTGATTGACAACTTCAGGCATGACTGCAAGTATTGAAAACAGTTGGGCAAATGGATATGTGTGCGGCAGGGGGCGGGGAGTTTTACTTCATAAGAAACTATACCAGGGAACGCAGAAGGATTTACGGACTGATGTGACTCCCAAACCTAAGAAAAACAGGTGTGAGGTTCTGAAAAGCCTGGAGAATGCAAAACAACTCAGTTCATGAATGATTCATCCCCCAAAAATATAGTGTAATTATAAAAACTCCTATGAAAATAATCCCAATGTCATAATTAAAATGGATGTGGATGGGCTGCACTAGATATTGATGTTCAATAAATCATATGTCATCAGCAATAACCATTTCTATTAAAAAGAAATAGAATGAGAAAGGCGACCAAGAAAGAAAACAAGCAAGAGAGGAGACATTAGGAGAAGGGGCTGCTGTAGAAAATGCAGCATAAGAGGGGAAATAGCGTGCTTTTTTTCACCTCCGTAGCCAGACTAAATTTTGGCACTGTTAAAAAATCTGTTATATGGACAGTAAAAGAAATACATTTTCAAGTAGCAGTTGTGGAGTGACTGAAGTGTTATGATAGCCGCACATGATATATCTTCTCAAATAGCATCCATAAGGAAATATTCAATTCATTGCGTGCCATTATCAGGGGATGTGCATCATAAATTTTTATGGCTTGTTATGGAAGGCCACTTTTGCCAACTCCCTCCCCTCTCCCATTCATGAGATTGCATCATCTTTGTTGAGATGGAAAGCGTGTTCTAATGTGGTAAAGTGTTAAAGAAATCTAATACCCTGGGGCTAAATCAAAATGTTAAAGCTCATCTCCTGGATGAGGGGGAGAAAAAAGAACCCACACAAGTTATGAATGCACTATTCATTTCCTGAAGTGGATACAAGCAAAAATCTCTTATGAAATTTAAAACTGATATGTTGGCCTTTTCTAGCTTCCTCAGTGTAACTCATCAACGCCACTCTGGACCATGGCTGAAGCCACATCTGGGAGGAATACTTTCAGATACAACTCTTTATGAAACTCATATCTCCTCAGTCTTTAACTAAAAGTCAGTCTAAGAGATCATGTTACGTTCTTAATATATTTGTGAAGATATCCAAATTGCCTGTTTAATCTCAGTCATGCTAGCAGATTACCAGTTTTTTTCTTCTTCATTTTTTATGTATGTGTAATTTTAATAAGGGGGGAAGCATAAAGGCAACCAAAACTATTTCATGATGATATTAATAAGTGATATACAGTACTCAATTAAGTGTATTGATTGCTGTAGGGAATCCATATTTCTTGTTTATTTCTTCTTCTCTGCAGAGAACAAGAGAGCCATTTTATAAGGTTACTTGTGACAAAAATTACAATAATGATAGCACTCTGCTGTATTGGAGGCCACTATGCAGATTTATCTGTTTTTCACAGATTATGTGGGAAGGAGGGAAGGAGGCACTGAATCGTCATACGGTCCCAGAAACCTTTTGTAACCTTTCTGTTTGTAATGACTCAACATGGCTCTAGTTAGACTGATTGCACTGGGCACAACAGCTCAAACTGAGCAAGGATGCTTATCTGTTCCATGTATGCATTCAATGTACCATGTGACATACGGTTACATATGTGTACACTTATACAACCAATATCTATGAAAAATCATATCTTCCTATATGAGCCTGCCAAGCTCTTAAGATCTGCAGAGGAGGGCTTTCTCTTGGGCCATTTCTGCACTAGACTGTTATAGCGCTATGATTCCACTTTCAACATCCTATGGAATCCTGGGGCTTACAGTTTTGGGAGGGGCCGGCTGGCCCCTCAACATAGCGCTATAACAGTCTAGTACGGAAATCATAGCGGTATAACAGTCTAGTGCAGAAATGGCTTTGGTGTCACCATCATCACAGGGGTACCTGTTGAGGAGATAGGAGAGAACATTTGCAGTGGCTGTTTGCCTTGGTGGTCTGGTTGACTTCCTCCTGCTGTTTTTCTGCTGGCATGTAAACACTTTTTTTTTAATTTAAGGATGTTTTTGGTTTTAAATCTGTTGCAGCAGTTGGAGCTTTTGATGGAGGTTGTTCTATTTTATTATGTTTTAGATGTGTTTTTAGAAATGCTTTTACCTAACATTTTTAACTTGTGCTTTTTTTTAAAAAAAAATAGAACTTTGGTTTAATTTGTTTTAACTTGCTGTTATATTTGTTATTGTTTTTGTGTGCCTTCAAGCCATTTCCAAATTATGGTGACCTCTATCATGGGGTTTTCTGGGGCTGAGAGTGTGACATGCCCAAGGTCATCCAGTGAGTTTCTGTGGCTGAGCAGGGAATTGAACTGAATCGTGCTTTTAAAAGGTTGTATGCTGCCTTCAATCCCACTCTGGGAGAAAGACAGGATATACATTCAGCCCTCCACATTTGCAGGTTTGATTTTCACAGCTTCGATTATTTGTGATTTTTTCGAACCCTTGCCTCCTCACCTCAGATGCTTCTTTTCTGGGGGAACTTTCCCTCTCAGTGGCTCTGATCAGGCTGTACAGGCCTTTTAAAACTAGCCTCAGTTCTTCCTCCTCCTCCTCTACCAGCAGCTGCTTGGCCAGCTAAGAATGGATTGCACCTTGATTTATTGCACAAAAAACCTCAAGGAAGGAGATGGGTGAGAAAAAGGAGATACTGGGCCACCATGTCAACTCACCACTTTTACGGGGAATTTTCATCCCGACCCTTCCTTAGCTTCCAGTTTGTTTCCAGGCATAATTTAAGGTGCTGGTCATGAATGAAAAATCCCTATACATCTTAGGTCTAAACTTAGATTATCTGAAAAAAGTATTGTCTCCCTGTATGAGTCTGCATGAGTCTTACAATCTTTGTGGTGAGGGATTTCTCTCTAGGCCTTTCTGCTCTACACTGGCCCTTTCCACACCTTACCTTTTCGCAGAGGTGGACGGCGGCTGTTGCACGAGCAGCCTTTTGTGCAAGGCGCTCACTTTGTTTCTCCTTCCTTACCGCAGCTGGGTTGCCGGTCGCACTAGCGCCACGTGAACGCCCCGCCCCTTCCTACCGCAGCGCAACCTGGGAATTGCAGGCTAGCGCTGAGGCAGGAAGCGCGACCGGCCCGGCTCCCGACGCACCACAGGGCAGGTAAGTGCGTGCAGGCCCCGGGAGTATTGCGCGACCGTGCACCATTTTTGACTTGAAGCCAAAAATGAAAAGGTGTGCGCGCGGCCCGTTTTAGGCTCTTGAGCATCGCATAAATGGGAGTGCGTTGTATGGACTGCTCCTCCCATTTACGCGACGGTCAAGGGGCCCTTTCGTTTTAGAAACAACGTGTAAAGATTTCAGATGGATGTACAAACCTATGGAATACAACAAAAGGAACAAATTCACTTATTGAGAATGCTAAGAGAAAATCTACCACATTTATTAGCATATTTGTATAAAGAAATTTTACAACAAGAATGTGAGGAAGAGACAGTTAAAGCTGCAATGATACAATGGGCACAAAATGTTGGACATTCAATACAGTTAGAATGGTGGGAACAGAGCTGGCAATGCACACAGAAATCACTGCTGCCCAAAATTTAAAAGAAAACTATTATAAACTATTTCATAGATGGTACATGACACCAGAAAAATTAAAGACAATTTACAAGACAGGTACAGGTCAATGTTGGAAATGTAAAGAAAACTCTGGCACACTATTTCATATGTGTGGTCATGTCCTAGAGCACAAAAATATTGGAAAGAAATACATAAGAAAATAAGTTCAATTTTGAAGATTCAATTTGGGATGACACCTGAATTTTATTTGTTAAACATGACACATATATTAGATGGAACGCCAGCTAAGAGACATTGGAGCATTATATTGTACATGGTGACGACGGCCCGTATTGAATACGCACGACTTTGGAAAAATGAAACTACACCCACAACGGAACAGTGGTGGACAGTTTTATGGAAAACAGAAATGCAGATATACACAAAGACTGAAAGGGAAATCAGATGAGGACATTAACAAAGAGTGGAAGATTGTTACAGATTTGGGTTGGGGGTAGACAGAGGGTAATACACTTTTCATGATAACAATTATTATACAGTTAACAGTTAATCAAATATCATGTAACAAGTAAAGTAGAGATATATAGCAGGAACTAACAAATCATAGATTATCAACATTTTATTGCGATATGTGATATAATAAATAGAGGGAATATCAATAATTGTAGTCCAAAAAGGAAAGGAAGAAGGGAAAAACATTACATGTAAACATTGCAGAAATTGTTTGTTTTATCTGTTGAAATGTGAATAAATTTAAAAAAAAAACATGCGAAAAGGGTCACTGTTATAGTGCTATCATTCCACTTTCAACAGCCTATGGAATCCTGGGCTTTGCAGTTTAGGGAGGGGCATTGAGAATTCTCAGCCAGAGAGCCCTTTAGCCTCAGTGAACTACAAACCCCAGAATTCCACAGGATGTTGAAAGTGGAATAACAGCACTATGACAATGTAGTGCAGAAAGGCCCTCTGTCCCACTACCTCCTCATGCTCATCTGTTGAAGATATGATTGAGAGGCTTCTTAGTGGCTGCCCCTAGATTTTGGAACTCCCTCTCAAAGGAGGCTTGGTTGGCTCCCTCTCTGTTCTCCTTTTGCTGTCAGGCAAAGACCTTCTTATTTACATGTCTCTTTAGCTCAGAGCTTTCCAGACTTTTCATGTTGGTGACATACTTTTTAGACATGCATCATTTCATGACATAGTAATTTCAGTTTTACTAGCAAACTGGAGGTTAAACTAACCCCTCATAAGAGATACAGACACATACATAAATTGTAATAACAAAATGTATGGGGACACAACATATCTCATGAAAACCTTTCATATATTTTTAAAATATATGATTTATAAATAATAACATACATTTCCAAGATTGTAGGTGACACACCTACACACTTCAGGTGACACACTAACATGTCATGGCACACCATTTGGAAAGCCCTGCTTTAGCCTTTACCCGCTGAGGAAGAATGATATTCAGTGGGTGTGCTATATTTTTATACGTAGTATGTGTTGAATATATTTTAATTTTTTAAAACTCTTTTGTGTTAATTGGGTTGGTTGTTTAATGATTTTAAAAATTTTGTATTGAATAGTCTATTAACTATTTTGTTTTAACTTACATTGTAAGCTTCTTTGGATCCCATAATGAGAGAAAAGTGGGATAGAAATTAAACAAACAAACAAATAAACAAATATATGAAGCCAATAGCAATCTTCCTCTAAATAAATCTTGGTAGCAGAGCCTTATAGAACCCTGAACAGCCATAAGGTCAGAGTCAACTTGAAAGCATGGAACCATAAATTAGTATATGTATGTATAAATGAGCCATCATAGTATAGTGATTTGATTGTTGGACTATGACTCTGGAGATCAGGGATTGAATCCTGCTCAACCATGGAAACTCACACTCTCTCAGCTTCAGAGGAAGTCAAGAGGCAACTCCCCTCAACAAATCTTGCCATGAAAACCCCATGATAGCCCTTGGGTTGCTGTAAGTTGGACACAACTTGAAGGCACACAACAACAGTGTGTGTATGTGCATGTGTGTAGTCTCATATGATGCTATCTTGTACATGGACCAAGAGAAGTGGTAGTGATTAATTCTCAGTCAGGCATTGAGCATGCCTGGATTAGAGATTTTGTTAGCTTTGACACCAGACCATGCATTTAATCATTACATTTGTCTCATAGGCCTCTTCCACACTGGGCAAGGGAATCGCCCTGCGCCACTACTCACCGGACCTTTCAGCTCCCCGGTCCGGTCCATGGCGCTCCAGAGCAGTGCGTGGTCATCAATATGCACTGCTCTAGCATCCCAAATGGCAGCTTCTGGTTGGTCGAGGGTCTCGACCAACTGCTGAAGCTCGCCAGCCTAAAGCCCACCCCCTGGACAGATCGCAGGCTCGCATTGATGCGAGCCTGCGAATCTGCATAAGAGAGCAGGCTTGCAATGGCGTGCTGCATGCTTTTGAAAGACCAGAAAAATCAGGTCTTTCAAAAGTATGCTGGAGGACTACTTGGGGTTGTTCCGGACCGGACTGAGGTACAGATCTACCTTAAATAGGTCCAACCCAGTCTGGTCCGAGGTGCAGTCTGTCCTCCTTGGAGGACGGACTGCACCGTTTCAAAAACCCCATGTGGAAAAGGCCATACTGTTCCTCAAGAGACTCAAGGCAGCATAATGCCTACCCATCAAAACAACTACCAGTATGTGAAGCTGATAATGTTGAGGCATCATGACTGGCTCAAAGTCGTGCAGAGAGCTTGGATTTCAACGGGGTGTGAATTTCAGCTGGGTCTTTCCATTTCCCCACACTATATTGATTATCTGAGCTCCACATTAATGTTAAGGATCTAACTGTGGCACAGAGGTGAGGATTTGGTTACTAATTTTCTTGCATTGCTTTTTGTTTACATCCTTATAGTAAAATAGTGCTTTTCTGTGATAATGCAATTTTGCATTTTAAAATTATTATTATGTGACACTGGTCATTTAAACCCTTATTCTCAACTCAGGAACAATTATTTGGAGAGGCTATTCTGGAGGTAATTGTACAAAACTTGAACACAGGAAATTTTAATTAAAGCTACAAGGTCCTGAAAAGTCTCAGTAGTCTTTTGTCCATCCATGCTACTGCTGTTTTTTGAGGTGAGCTCCAGAAAGCACTGGCCATTTTGTCTCATTTGATAACGATATTCTGTGGATTTCCTCTCAGAAGTCTGGTAATTTCAAAGTGTGAAAGCAACCATATGACTTAAAATATTCTTATAGTAAATTTATCTTCCCAAGGTAGTCAAGGAAATCTAGTCTGGTGGTACATACTAGGGAATTCCAGGGAATGCTAGGCATTTTCAAACTATAATTCCCAGGAAAGCCATGAAAACTAAAAGTGGAACAAAACCAATATAAACCTCTAATAGGTTTAACAAGATAAGAAAGGTACTTCATGGGTATGATTCTTTGCTTAGAGTTCTCTCCAATCTAGGACTTTCTGGACTTTTGAGACTATGGCCATTTCCGCACTGGGAATTTAAAATGGTGCAGAGCGACCTCCAACAGAGGTCTTCTGCACCACAGAGTGGACTGGGGTGGACTATTTTCTGTAGATCCACACCTCAGTCTGGTTCTGCGCGACCAGAACTCGTTGCACAGCGTGGTTTTCAAAACCTCTTTTTTGAGGTTTTTAAAAAGCACAGAGCGAGCGAAGCCGTGTCGCTTCGTCTTCCGGCTCCAGAGCAGATTTGCAGGTGCACACAAGTGCATGCCTGCAGATCTTCCGGGGGTGGACTTTCGGCTGGCGAGCTTCTCCGGTTGGTGGAGAGCCTCCACCAACCGGAAGCCGCCATTTGGGATGTCGGAGGACTGCGGAGCAGCGAACTCGCACTGCTCCTCATGGCGACGGACACGGCCGGCCGGAAAACAAAGCCAGTAAGCTCCGTTTTCGGCCGTTTCCCCCCCTCCCACATGCGGAAAGGGCCTATATTCCTCCCCAGCCATGGTCCATTGAGTTATAGTCCAACATATCTGAAGGATGACAGATTGGGGAAAACAGACTTGTACTTGTAGAATGAGGTTTTCTATTCATCGTCGTTACCATTATTATTATTGTTGTGGTTATTAGCCAGAATTCTGTTGAGGATTTATGAATGTGTAACTGGGGCCATTTCCACACTACACTGTTATAGTGCTATTATCCCATTTTCAAAATCCTATGAAATCCTGGGGTTTGCAGTTTAGAGAAGGGCCTCTACATAGTGGGTAGGAGCTGAACCAGTAATATATCCTTTTTTGGGCTCCTTGAAGTTTCTGAATATATATATAGATATAGGAAGATGATGAGGGGAAAAGATGTCAAATTTCTCTTTCCACTCTCAGTATAATTTAAGTAATAGACATGTTAGACATGTTGTAATTGGTCCTGTCAAATATAATTTCCTTAAATAAATTCAACAAGAGCCAAAATATGAGGAAATAATTTTAAAATGTCAATCTTTTAAGCTTTGAATATGTTTTAAATAACATAACAGAAATTCCAAAGGTATGATTTGGAAACCACAATAATACCTCCAAATATAGGCAGATGTTAAAAACAAATTGTCTAACTGGCTAAAAATAATTTCCAAAAGGTGATTAAATTGGCCTTCCTGTCAGCGAAAGTGTAGGGATTATTTTATTTAATGGGATGGGGTTTTTCAGTTAAGAAAAACATTTCCCTTTTGAAAGTTACATTTCAAAAATGTCTATCATCTTTTCTTTTAATAATCAGAAGTCTACCAAAATCATAAGATATCTCTTTAGATTGGTACCATAAAGTGTTCCACGTGCTGAAGTTCTTGAACAGACACTACTAACAGATTTCACTCTTTAGAGGAAGAACACAGTTAACCAATTCCATAACATCTGTATAGCGCAGTGAAAATGGTTGGCATCCATAGCATTAATTTCTGTTAGATGGGCAGACAACAATGCTTGTATTATCCTGACGGTTAGAGCTGTTCGGCGGTGGAATATGCTGCCTTGGAGTGTGATGGAGTTTCCTTCTTTGGAGATTTTTAAATAGAGCCTGGTTGGCCATCTGTTGGCAGTGCTTTTATGTGTGTTCCTGCCTGGCAGGGGGTTGGACTAGATGGCCCCTGTTGTCTCTCTATAATTCTATGATTATCCTATCTGTATATATTTTTATTTGGTAGCTGTGGGTGTCAGGAAAGGGAAACGGGACAACTGTTTTCAGATAAGATAAAAAGGAACTGGGATTGTTCATAGAATCATACAGCTGAAAGAGGCCACAAGGACCATGGAGTCCAGTCTACTGCCATGCAGGCATACACCATCAAATCATTCTTGACAAAGCATGCTCATTGGATATCTTCCAATCCTTTGCATAATTAGATCAGTTCAGCTATACTTCTGCCCACTTTTACTTCTAAAAGAGTAGAACTTGGTTCTAAAGAATCACCTCATCAAGAAAAAGAATGGATTAACAAATTCCCCATGAACAACCGTAAATGGAAGAATATATGAAAGAAATTGCACACTGTTAACAGTCCTTCACTGAGGTAAATGTGTAGGTTGAATTCACAGTCTTGTTCACATTGTGATGCTGAACCAAGTCCTTTTTAATTCACTGGATAATTTCTTTTGAGGTAGATGTACATGCATATCTGGGGTACATGGTTGCTATGCTTTCCATTGTTGTCATTGTGTGCCTTCAAGTTGTTTCAAAGCTATAGCAACCTTAAGCTACAGGGTTTTCTTGGCAAAATTTGTTCAGAGGTGGCTTGCCATTGCCTTCCTCTGAGGATGACTTACCCAAGATCATCCACAGATTACCATGGCTGAATGGAGATTCAAACATTGGTGTCCCAGCATCCCAGTTCAATGCTCATGCCACTATAATACTTTGGCTCTTTGCCTCTGCAAATAAATAAAATCACACGACTGCATTGATTAGTATTTGTTGCCTTTGATCACAGCTAGTCCAAAATCAAGGTGTTTCTAAAAGACAGGGAAAACAGGAAACTGAATGTGAAAGCTACTAAGGCAGATATTCCAAAATGATAATCTTATTAAGCTAATTGCGTATGAAACAATAAATATGGTGTAACAGTATGAGTTGGAGAAGGGCAGAAAGAGATGGAAGGGTGAGCAGATTCAGATGGAGTGATTAGTTAGAAGTGTAGGTAGAGAAGAAGAGTTCTCCTATGGAAGTGATTGAACATTTTTGTCTAATGCAGAATGTTCACATTCTGACTGAGGTTGCAGAAGTGGAGTTGCACGTATGATGCCAATGATTCACATTGCACATTGTGCATGGATGTGCATGCACATTGATGTGCATTGTGAATTGCACAGGGACATGCATGCACATTAGATTGTTCATTTGGCCAAGCATTCAGTGTTTTAGTTCAATTGTACAAGGTTGCCATTCAGTGAAAGGGTTCTGTTATATGTGTGCAAGTCTACACACAAATATTTATGCTATGCAATCCCAGTACAGAACTTTGGCTATTATTTTCTACCCTTTTTATATGACTGCATTTTCCCGGGATTTATGCTCCTTAAATAAATATAAGAGTTGTTTAAACAGTGGTGTGTTTTGGTCTGTGGGGACTGTGGGATAACATACCTCACCCACATTAAGATCCTGATTTACACCACGAACCATATTTAAAGAGAATATTACTGCTCTTTGTAGCTCAGTTGGTCAGGAAAGAGGTTATTCTGCATAGGATTACTCAAGACTGGCCCTAACATCAGACAGATTGAGGCTGCTGCCCTTTTAGATTTTTATCATGAAAGAATAACAAAATATTAATCTCTAATTTATTCTGTTTCATTTGTTTTCTTACAGGAAAATGGAGAAATACTTGTGAGAGTTCTCAGGTGCACTATGTACCTTGACTTTGGGAATGTGGGACATGTCATTCACTTTTCTGTGTCAAACAGAAAAATACTTTGGGATTACTCTGTGAATGATTATGAGGAGTCCAGACCCAGCTAACAGGACAGACTGCCAGAACCTGTTACATTGACTTAGGCCATTTCTGCACTAGCCTAGTGCGGAAATGGCCTTAATGTAGGGTTGAGGGCCTTATCTGGGACACTAAACACAGGTTTCTATTCTTTTATACCAAACTTTCAACCATTAATTTATATGGGGATGAAGAAGGGCCAAAAGCTTCCCTTCTAGTATATTAAGTGAAAACCATAACAGAAGTTACACCAAAGCATCGTAGAGATTTTACCTCTTCCTCCTCCTGTCACACAAGTGAGACATTGTCAGGATTTAATCTAGGATATCTCTGGATCTTCTCTCAATCCCTCAGTCATTTAGCAAGCCATATTTTAGGTTCAACTATGAAGCAGTGGATAAATGAATGGTTGAACAGAGTACTATGCAACCAGATGGAGCTGGAAGATACAGTAGTGGACTAGAGTTTTGTGGGGGATGCATTATATCCAGATGCTTTGGCTAATCAATTTAACATTGTTAATAAAACTGCTGTAGAATTTGTGACACTATCAAGAACTTGCTTAGTCACAAAGTGCCAACCAAGATCTTAGCAGTGTACAGAGCTGCATATGTAGTGAACTATTGTCAGTTGGTGGGTGGAGACAGAACCCATCAGATGAATTGTGTCAAAGCCTGAGGACTGCTTGTACAATGTATTATTCTCACACAGATGAATCTCATCAGTCCTCTTTGACAGAGAAGGTTCAAGCTCAAGTCCATATGCCTTGTCAGTTATTTGCAACCCTTAATACTTTATTGAGTCCAGTGGCTGGCTGTGATGAGGGTCCTTCAGTTCAGGATCTCTCTGTAAGTGACATGGTGTTACTGCAATGGATATGCCTGAACCCCGGGTCTACAATTTAATATAAATTAACTATTAAAAATATACCCCTCCATGTGCTTGAGAGGTCCCTGGATGAGCACTCACACGGGCACTGCCGAACGGCTGAAAAATACAAGAAAAATCCTGGTCAGGCCAGTAACTTTCCCTCACGCAGCTTCAGGAGACCTCCAGGCAAGTACGCATCAAAACTCAATCAAGTATGCACCAAGCACACAAAAGATTCTCAGCCCTGAACAGTCAGCTTGACAGGGTTAGCGCGTCTGACTACACAACTGTCAAGCGCTCTCCATTTACATATTGTCTGGGCTATTGACAAGACAAAAAATCCATCAAGTCAAGCAGTGACCTTTCGGAGGCTTTGTTTCAACTCTGAAACCCATTGTTCTCCCTGGGACCACGCTACCCTCCAGGCATGTTTTCCCCTATAAAACCCCCTGACTTTGAGCGCTTCCTTGGATCGCTCTTGGCTTCCTCCCTGTCCTGCTGCTGCTCTGCTGGCCGAAGCCTTCCCCTCAGCTCCACATGCTGAGATTCACTGCTCCCGACTCTCTGGCTCTATTTCGGCTTCCCGGACTACAGGATCAGGTGTAGTATTTCCCCCCAAAATCCTTCTTAAAATCCCCTATCTATTTTCCTCCCTTTATTTTCTTAGATCTGTGTGAGTGAGTGCATAAGTGCGCAGTGACTTAGGTTTTAAATAAAGAAAATAATTATAAATTTATTTTGTCTGGGTCTTGACTTGGCCTGACCCCATAAAAGCTGGGTACAAGGTCTCGCTACGTTACTCTACCTCTCTGGTGTGCTGGGCGCGTGCTTGGTGTAACTTGGAAACCCTCTTAAAATCGGGGTCAGACTAGGTGTCCTTTGAGGAATCCCATGGAAACTCTGGTAGTGACCGGGACCTCTGGAGACTCGGGCAACATATCTGGTGACCGGGACCTCTGGAAACTCAGGCAATCTAGCTGATGACCAGGACCTGCCTGAACTCAAAATAACTTATTCAGTGACAGGGACCTCCCTGAACTTAAAATAACTAATTCGGTGACTGGGACCCCCAGGACACCCAGAAAATTAGGGTAACAATGGCCTCCTTCTTTCATCAGAAGGTGACCTCAATTGTTAATTCAATTTTGGTGGATGCCTCTCCACCTCCACTGCCATCAATTGATTAATCACTGCCATTGACCCAGGCCATGTATTTACTATCAAGGGCAGAGTTTCATTTTCCCCATTACCAGAGTCACTGACGGGTAAGGTTGTGTTGTCTTCTTCCCCAACTTCATGTCCTATTGACCCCTTTCCTTACTTCCTTTATCCAGTCTATTTTGCTGCTGTTCCTGCCTTATAAAACCCATTTGGTGAATTGTTCTTTTTTAAAGAGTATTTTTCTGGGCTGATTTAAGTATGCTGTTTTGCATGCCCTATTAAAGAAACCTTCTCTAGACTTTTCCCTTTCTGCTAGTTATCAATGTCTCCTCTCCTATTTCTTTCCAAAATTTTGTTGTGAGCTATCTCTTCCCAGTTGATGCCTTATCTGATTACCTATGAGCTCCTTGACCCATTTCAGTCCAGGTTTTGTACAGGTCACTCCACTGCAACAGCCTTGACTCATGTAGTAAATGCTGTTCTAGTGGTCAAGGCTCAGTATCAAACATCTGTGCTGATCCTGTTGGGTCTTTCTGCAGCCTTTTGCACTTTGGTTAATCAGACTTTACTATTATGGTTGGCATCATTGAGAATAATAGGAAATGATTTCTCTTGGTTTAGATCTTTTTTAATTGATTGTTCCTCCCCTGTTTTACTTTGGAGATCTCCTTCAAAAGCTTTTTGTCTAACTGTAGGAGTGCCACAAGGATTAGTTTTGAAACATCTTCTTTTCTTTTTATATACCATCCCTTTTGGATTTTTTAATTTTAGATGTGGGTTTTCAGTATCATGCAGATGACACACAGATTTTCAAGTTTTAAATGAGCTGATGCCTTTGTATGGATGTCCATGATGGACTGCTTGTCCTACCCTGGTGGTCTTTGTGGACCACCACCATCATTTTAAGCTGAATATAGAAAAAAATTGAGATGTTTGTGTTTCAGCCTGACCATCTTTCTTTCATGAGCTCTTTCATGCTTTCTGTCATGCTTTTAGGTTTGCACAGCTGTTCCTGTCTCGGTTGCCAGGAATCTTGGAGATGTAATGGTTTGTCCCTGTGCCCCTTTATTGGAGTGACAGCAAAAGCATGCAATTTTCACGTCTTGAACATCTATATGATCTGTAGGTTCTTGACCATTGAGATTGTCCATCTGTTTGTCCAGGCTTTGAGAATGTCAAGCCTGGATTATTGTTATAGCCTATCGGCAGGTTTGCCTTCTTGCTCTCTTCTTCCTCTGGCTTTAATTCAGAATAGTGCTGTCCAGCTTGTTCTAAATCTCCCTAAATATCCACATGTTTCCTCACCCTGTAGATCTCTTCACTGGCTACCAACTTGGGCCAGCATCTGTTGCAGATGTCTAGATCTTGTATTTAGGGCTCTGCACTCTAATCTTCCCCAGTAATTAGCAGTTCAGCTAGCATGGTATGCACCATCTAGAACTTTAAGATCTACAGGCAAAAAATTATTGACTGTTCCACCAATGTGGACAGCTCTGTCAAGACTGTGAGCCTTTCAAGACCTGGGTCTGCATCTGTGTAATGGTTTTCCTTTGGATCTCTGGCTGGAGGAGGATCTCACCTGTTTTCATAAGGGGTTGAAGATCTTCCTTTTTGATTCACCAGATTAAGCTGCTGAATTATGCCTGAGGTTGCTGAGGTGGGTAGTGACTACTGGGACGTTGGGGATTTTATGTATATTTATAGTGTTACTTTTTGTTGTCTTTGTGATTGTATATGCTTGATGTTCCACCCTTTGGTGGAAAGGGCATTATAAATAAACTTTATTATTATATTCATTAATATATATTTCTCAGGTAGTAGCACTCTGAAGAATACCATGCATTTTGCTGTATATGCTCAAACCTTTGCCAAGAATTGTTCTATCTGGTTACCCAGCTGTGTTGCAGTTACAGATGTGTAAAAAAGGATGCTTGATATGTGTTTGAAAGGTTAAATGGTTATTTTAAAACCTTGTTATAACCACCTTTTTCATAATACCATCGGTTCATAATAACATCTAAAGCACCAGGCTTAAGCATTGTGCTATGATAAAAGTAGACTACAATATATTTATAACAAGAGTAGGTCAATGGTCTTAGGGTAGTTTCCCATTATGGAAAGGATAAAATAACTAAAATCAATAAATCTACAGATCATAAATGTAGCTACAGTCTGGTAAGGTTCGGAAAATTATTAGCAGAGCCTCATGATGTCTGGATATTGTAGCTTGTAAATTTCTTCCTACATATGTGTGTGGTTATATACATGCTGGCTATTCATCCCCCCACAGAATTCCTTTAAAACACTCAGAGGAATGTGTATTTGATTCTCTTTTCATTTAGTTTTTAAAAAGGAGAGACAGAAAGAAAAGACAATAGAGCACCCCCAGAATGTACTATTTCTGCTATTGTATGGTTTTTTTTTCAACAAAACAAAACATTTGCAATTTACTCTTCCACCCAGAAGAGCTTCATAGAGATGAAAACTTAGCATACTGAAAGAGAGAGTTCAATGGAAAATATTTCATCCAGAATGCTACTTCTTCCAACAGTTATTACTGGGATTTTTTTTAAAATTGAGATTTAGTACTTGTCCCTCCCATCTTGTTTGCATCACTATCACTGACTGAATGAGTCATAGGATTTCATTCCACATATGCTTGATCACAGCTTCAGCATTCTACCTTTGTCTGAACCATCCACACATTTGGCATTTAAGGCAGCATTGGCTTGTTTCCTGCACTAGCCGCCAATGTGTACAAAAGCCTCACAGGATGCCACAGTTTTCATTCCAGCTCACGTTTCTGCACTGATTCAACTGTGATTTCCATGTCATTGCCTTGATGCCAATTAGTTTTTGAGCAAAGTACAACATATTGGTTGTTACCTTTAAAGCTCCATATGGTTTGGGTCCAGGTTATCTACAGGGCCACTTTCTCCCAAGTACATTTAGGTCCCCAGGGGCCACTTCAGTCATCCAGGACTAGCCTGGCAACTGTCACTTAGAGGACTTTCTTCTCAGCCCTCCCTAAACTGTGGAATGATGGAACTTTGCCATTTGCACTTTACAGATGTCTGCATTGTTTTGGGCATGCTTCATTTTTCTGAAACTCCACGTAAGCATTGCAGTTGAACAAATTCTCAAGGTGAGGTACATTTCTTCTCACAATGGCTCTCAAAACTTCTTTTATTGAGACTACTTTTATTGAAGTCAACAAAAATATTTCCAATCCTGCAGTAGATAAACAGGCATTCAGAGTCATGTTTGGTTAAGCCTCTCTCTGTCCCAGGACTATCACAGATATAGTTGGCGAGGACATGGCAGAGACTTCTTGGGGGCTGTTCCCACATTGTGGAATTCCTTCCCACAGATTGGCCGCCTCTTTGTTCCTTTTTTGTCAGCAAGTACTTTTTTATTTAAACAAGACTTAGATGCCATCTAAACATTAGGAAGATCTTCCTGATGGAAAGAGGAGTTCAATAGTGGAATACTCTGCCTTGGAGTGCAGTGGAGTCTTCTTCTTTGGAGGTCTTTAAACAGAGGTTGGACGTTCATCTGTCAGGAATGCTTTGATGGTGTATTTCTGCATGGCAGGAGGTTGGATTCAATGGCGTTTGTGGTCTCTTCCAACTGTATGATACTATGTGTTTTAAATTGTTTTAAACGGTTGGATATAATTTTATGTTTAATGGTTTTTAAACTTTTGGACTACATTTTGTATTTTTTCCCCAGTTCTACACTGCAGGTTGTCTTGGGGAACACTGTAAGCTGCCTTGAGGGAAAGGTGGGCTATAAAGGGAAACACATACATATACACAGAAACGTAGAAATGTTACAAGTGGCACAGACACTGTTAGGCCCATGGTACTGTAAAGGGCTCTTCCAGGGATCATCTGGCGTCCCAGTCAGTCCCACTAAGCATAGGAGGCAGAAGAGAGACACAGAGGATGTCCAATATGAAACAAGAGTAGATGATACCTTTAAAGATCAGGGGATAGTGATAAGCTAAAAGGAATTCCTTGTTGTAAGTTCATTTCTTATAAAGTACTACTTTGTGAGACTTTTCAGATGTGTACTTTATATAATTGTGGAAGTTCAAGTGGTCCTTGAGCCCTGAAAGTGGGATAGGGTGTGTTCCTAGCATTATCAACCGAAAAGCGTCCTGCAGCAACTCCATCTTTTCCTTCTTAACCATTTCTTTTTTGGTGGTAATTTAAAAAAAAACCCAGACAGTAGAAGCAGTGGGATATGAGGATACTGTCATTTTGATGCCTCATTGGCCATTTCCAACTAGCCTGTTATAGTGCTATTATTCCACTTTCAATACTCTATGGAATCCTGGGGTTTGCAGTTTAGGGAGGGGTCTCAAAGGCCCCTCCCTAAACTGCAAACCTCAGGATTCCATACGGTGTTGAAAGTGGAACAATAGTGCTATAACAGGCTACTGCAGAAATGGCCATTCCCCCATCCCCGGTGTCTGAGGCAGAACACTTACACAACGCAAGCTCTGTTTGTACATACCCTTAGTCCACTTGATTTAATTTGCTCCTTTAAAAAAAATAAAATTCACATTAATTAATATGTACTTTGCTGGCGACCACACGGTGTGTTTGTGAAGTACATAGTGAAGACAGATGCGGGTGGAATCACCATTTACACTTAGGTTTTGAGAAGCCAATTAATTAATGAAAGGGACAACAATTGCACTTGATATATTCAAGTGTGTAATAGCAAATTAAATTCTATAACCTGGAGTTGACATATAGGTACAGATCTGTTGAGAGTGGCCTGTTTTCTCAAGGGTTCTCTCTCCTCCTACACTTGCCTGTCCTTTCCTTGACCTCAAGACCCAGGCTAAGGCCATTTCCGCACTACACTCTTATAGCACAATTGTTCCACTTTCAACGTCCTATGGAATCCTGGGGTTTGCAGGTTAGGGAGGGGCTGGCCGGCCCCTCCCTAAACTGCAAACCCCAGGATTCCATAGGATGTTGAAAGTGGAATAATCACGCTATAAGAGTGTAGTGCAGAAATGGCCTAAGAGTGTCGAAGCTTGGAAGCAGTTCTGAAAACAAACCTTCTTTGTTTACATGTGTGAACTGTCCTATTGGAGGGCTGGCTTTGTGCTCTGGTAAATCAAGGTTGGCTGTACTGCTGGGACACGAGAAGGGGACCAGCCTCTTTCTATCTTGATGGAAGTGGTGGTTCTCAGGGCATTCTCTTTTCTTGTCCATCAACTGGCTTGGTCACATACCTCCAACATGTAACAGATGAAAATTGGAACATGGCCAAGAAACATCAGTGTGTGGTCAAGATGGGAAAGGTCCCTATCACATTACACTCTTATAACACTATTATTCCAATTTAACTGCCCTGTGGAATTCTGGGGTTTGTAGTTTGGTGAGGTAATAAAACTGTCTGGCTGAGAATAATAAATGGCTCTCTCTAAACTAGAAATCCCATGATTCCATGCAATATTGTCCTCACAGTTAAAGTGGAAAAATAGCACTAAAACAGTGTAGTGTGATAAAGCCAAAGTTGTTATTGAGGGAGGACACATGAGCGAACTGCGAAGGACAAAACTCTGTTCCTTCTTCATCCGTCCACCCTGCTGAGTTGAAAGTACAAACCTTCTGTAATTCAGGTAAGTGGAGAACAAAGGGAGACATGGGAGGAGAAAGAGAAACCAGGGCATTTTAAAAGCAAGTGAAAAAAAATGGGATGACTGAATTAATCCAGACTGTTCCTGCCACATCAGGATAGCTGGAGAGTATGTGTTCAAGGCTGCAGTTTCAGAGGCAGCAACACCACTGCATTTGCTGTTTAGCTGGCAGCAGTGAGTGGTAAACACTACTAACCCTTGGGGAGGGCAGGGAATGAGGCCTCCCTCTCTCTAGAGGCAGTTTTCTTGAGCAATATCATAGTACAGGAAGCTTGCTTACAGCTGTGTATAAGCAGCATGGTGCTCCTAATCCTTGTGGGTCTTGGAGCATTTGCTCTAGTTGCACCATTGATAATCTGGCCTGGCATGTCTCCATCAGTTCTTGAAAGAACAAAGATAAAAATGGCTTTGTAATTTGTGCCCCGTATGCTAAGCAAAGACAAAATGTTGCCCATTACCGTTAGGAATTAATTAATGACATCAGCTTTGGATGAACAGACTGTATCCAGAATAAAAACTTCCCAGCATGAATAACGTTAAGGTCATGGTGACCATCTCCTTAAAAGCCTTTATTGGTTAAGAACTGCAGCCTGCAGAGAAGGCAAGTCTATTGAATTCTGAAAGCTTCAAATATTTTTCATGTGCATTTGGATATTGCAATGACTATCTGTATGCCCAAACACTACTAGTGTATTTTAAAGCAATTTTATATATGCAAACTCCCAACAGATGAACAAAAATGAACATGTAAGAGGAAACAGTAATGATTAACAATATTTTTTTTCTACATGTTCTTGTTGAAGCAGGACATGCTTCCCTTTGGCAAAACTGGATTTATTTATTTAACGTTCCATGTTATATCAGGAGATTGCAATGTGGCATACAGTAAAATCAGTTTTACTAATTTAAAACAGCATGAATTAAGGTAAACAGACTAAAAGTCTTTTTAACAAATTGACAAGTTAAAACAAGATAGTTTGAAAACAGGTACAATAGTTTAAATTATATACATGTGCAAATTTGACTAAAATCAATTAGGCACCAAAGATTTTAGTAAAAAGCTAAAATAAAAAAATAGTAAAAAAGTAAAATGTTTTACTTGGTGCTGGAAGAAAGGTGGCATCAAGGCTAACTGAACTTCTTAGAGGAGAGAGAGAGTGAAATAAATATACAAGTTCCAGGGATCTTTTGCAGGGTAAACTATGTGTAATTGAAGAGGTGGGAAGAAATACTTACATACTGTACACATTTTTGGGGAAGGAAGGGAACTAGGCTGGTAGCTCACTAAAGGAGACTTCATACAAAAGGTTTTTTTGTTTTTGTTGGTGGGGGCGACTTTTCTTTTTGGCTGTACTGAAATTATCAACTAATGGCGACAAAAGGATTTCAGAGCAGAAACAGCAGTAAGCAATCTTTTTCAGAAGAAGGTAACTATTAATCCATCCAGAATTTAAAGAAGCTGCAGAACCTGAACTAAATTACAGTGTTCAGTGTGTATGTTGCTTTTTCAGTTACAAGAAAACACTATTAAACACCCCTTGGGTCATGCAAATTGAAGGTTAAAAAACCCACCTGATTATCCTATTTATTTCACCTATTGTTTTAGTCTTGTGTCATCCTATCGGTCTCTTTTACACAGCTTGCTTACTTTCCACCTAAGGAATGGGGGATGAATAATTTTCTTTTTCATTTTTTTATGACTTAATGTGTGGCAAATTTATAATTGGCTTTTCAGCAGCAAAAAAAGATGAAACATGTATCTTTTACACCTCCTCGTAAGTTCATGAACCCTTGAATTGGCAGCATTTGTATTGATTTGGCAATCTGGACAAAGAATGCCAAAAAGGTTTTTAAAAACGTTGCCTGAAAAATGAAGAAAAAAATGGATTATTTGTTATAGATATAAAATGAAGTAGATTGCGTAGGGAGATATTCTAGTGACATGTAAATAGTGCTTTTATAAATTGGTTAATATATCCATGGAACATTGTTTCAGACCATGAAACTGGAGAAGTATGAACATGGAAAATTAGTATACCTCCCTGCAATTTCATAATGACAGAATAAAACTGTCCAGATAATTGCCAAGTGAAAAATATGGCTAGGCACACACAGTTCTGTAAATTGTGCAGAGACAGCTTTATGATGTCCAAATTATGCTAATGTTTTCATATGGGGTCTTATGAAATTTAACAGTCAAAATTAATGGAGATGAAATGCTTTTTTCAAAAGAGTTCTGGCACAATTCAACAGCTTCAACTAAATGTTCACAATTCTTCACCTTGAAAATAGAATACTACTACATCCAGCTCACTAGATCATTAGTGTTTTAGTATATGGTTTTGAGATTTTTTTTAAAAATGCTAAAAAAATAGAAGTGACACAAGTGAATTGTGAAGCTGTATTTATATCAGCAGCAGTTGCAATGTAACAATAACTATGGTGAATCAGATATACGAAGCCTATCTAGTCCAGCATTTTGTTCCTATAATGGTTGATACTTTCTGTCTCTCTTTCTGATTTTCAATTTTATTTATTGATTATTGTTTTTTGAAGGCAGTGTGTTTAGCCACCTTGAGGGCTAGTTTTATTGGGAAAGCAGGATACAATTGTTCATGATAAATAAACCAAATACATATTGAGTGCAATTATACCAACAATTATACTGAACTTTCTGGGATGTCATATATTCTCCTGAACTCAGTTCTGTGTGTCAATCTGCTTTAGGGCAGACAACAGTAGCAAGAGATGAGGCCAGTGTTCACCCTGCGGTGTACTGCACTATTATGTTTTCAGTGAAAAAAAATTGGCCAAAAGGGAGTCAAGAAGGAACCAGAAGGTTTTCACATCTGCTTTTTGAGGGAGCAGGTGTTGGCTGTTTTTGGAGCGGTTGAAAGAGGCTGGGATGTGTTATGCACATCTTTAATTTTTTGGGGGGGAGGGTCTGGGACTTTTGGGGACCCAGGAGATCTTGAGGCCTCAAAAGCGGGGTTGGGGAGGAACATGTAGTTCTTAGGTCACACTAGTTAAAAAACAGGCATATACATGGAGAAACTCATACCCTAAAACTGTCCTAATTTGACAGAGACAGTCCTGGTTAATTCTCTGCCATCCCACTTTTTCAGCAAAATGTCCCAGTTTCTCCTTCTTTCTCCCACCCTTGCTCTTATGTCGCTTGGCTACATGTGTCCTAGTCCCCACCTCCTCTGGAGGAATAGAAAGTTCAGAGATTAGAGTGAGAGGTAGAAAATGCTCAGAAAATATCACTATTCTGATAATAAGTATTATCAATATGCAGCGTTTAGTGATGTGTTCTGAGTTTGGGATCGTGTCTCATGCTTGGAATTAAAGTTTTGACTTATGATTGTAACTACTTTGGCTGTTGTTTATGCTCTGTGCATATACGAGTGCGTTTGCTTGCACACACAGATCTCTTTTAGAGTCATTTAGCAGGAAAAAAAGTGTGCATAAATGAATGTTGCATTCTTATTATCTCATCCTCAAAATGCTGATCCAGGGCCTGCAATGGCCTCATTTTATAATACTAACTAGCACCAAATTGTCTGCTTGAAGAAATAAAGGACTCCAGCCCTTCACCCTCCCTCTCTTACCTCTGACAGTTGACTGGAACTAATAATGTAGTTCTAGCTTGGGTTTTAATTCCTCAGAAAACATACATACTGATTGATTGGATTAATACCCCACCTATTCCCCAAACTGGGACTCAAGGAAACTTACAAGAAGTTTAACTAAAAAAGGATTAAGCAGATTAACTAAAAAGTAAAAAATGTGCAATTTGAAAGCACATTAGTTTAAAAAAAAATACATTGCTCACTCATTTAAAATGCCTTTTCAAGCCCTCATTTACTAAAAGGTCTCCTGAATAAAAGCTTTAAAAAATAATAAAAGCTTAAAAGCTCACTAGGAATTCTGCTTACTTTACAATGGTTTGAGTAAAAGCCTGCCTGAATAAAATGGTCTTTCCTTTTCAGTGGAAGGAAAAAAAGGGAAGGGTCTGGGTTAGCCTCTTCAGCAAGGGAAGGCCATAGCCTGGGCGTAGCCACTAAGAAGACCTTCTCCCATGTCAGCCCCAAACAATCTTAACATTGACAGAGACCAATTGATACCTCCTGGTATTTTAGAGCAGGGACCTGGACTTTGATAAATTATAAACTGGGAAGCAACAGATTTTCAATCTGTTTGTAACATGATTCTTGAGAAAATATATATGAGAATGTAAGGGAAATGTTTATTAGGCAATCTTTCCACATGATTGTAATTTTTATTAGGAGAGTTCCTAATGCACAGCTAGGAAACAATCCATACCTTTAATGAGTTACTCTGTTTTCCAGTTACTTTCTACAGTAACAAGCTGGAGAAGAATTACTTTTTTGCTAGTAATCACCATGGCTGCAATCCACTACTTACAGTGGAACAGGAATGGGCTCTTTGCCTGTTACTCATTACGAGGTATGTGTATTGACTCAAACTGAAGAAAAGAAGGTGGAAGAGAAAGGGTCTCATGGATAGTGGCCACATAGGGAAGTTGCGAATAATTGCTTTGCAATGCATTTTATATTTTTCCTTATATTTTCCAAGATGTAATACCTGAATTTGCCACTTGATGGATCAGAGAGCATCTTTATGGAATTCCCATGGCGTTGTTGTAACAGTAACTGCAACTTCTTAATGATGAGTAACAGTAATGGTAACTTCTTAATGACGAGTAACTCAGCAGGTTACTTTTCTGGACTGTGGTAACAGTAACAGGTAATGACCAATGCGACATCACAGTAACAAGTAAAGTAACTAGTTCCTTTTAAAAGAAACATCCCAAACTCTGTTTTGTCACTATCAAAAGGCATTGAGCAGATGTTCAGTCTTTTTCCCCTAAGAAAAAAATGTTGGAAGAGCTTGTGAAAAACATAGAAGGGTTACAAATGGAAGATATTGCCATTTGGACCTCCCATAAATTGTATGAAAGTGGTAGGACCATTACCCAATAAAATACTTGCCTGAAAATAGTTTTGTAATGCAGATGAGTTATTTCACTTCACTTCCATCATTGTTTCTGCAGGGAGAGTGTTCCAAGCAGTATCTGTGCAAAAGTTGTATAACACCATCTTGTGCAACTTTTCTTTGGAAGCACAAAAAAGAGAAACACAAAGAATTCTCGTATCCACAGTTTGTGAAACTTCCCTTTAGTGTTAGGCACTCTTTCTTACTTTTGTTGCTCTGTTAATATTTGAAATTCCAGAAGACCACGGTCAGGCAAACTGTAAAGCAGAAAAACTGAAGCCTGCCCTGTGTTGAAAATACCATGGCTTAAAAGTTCCATGCAGGTTATTAAAAATTCTGCTTACTTTACAATGCTCTGTTAACAGCTCTAATGTCTTTAACATGTGCAGCCTATTGACTTTTTAAGCAGCATTTTATGGAAGCAATGGACGTGGTTATTAGGCAGTAAGATTTACGCTTCGTTTTCAGTCCCGAATATGGAAATCTAGCAAAAGGGAAAGACACACTGAATTTTTTAAAAAAGGGTTGGGGAGGTGTCTTGTGAGGTGCCACTGAAAATCAGTGGTGGCTGGTAGTATCCAACTCAGTAGGGCAGTGGCTAAACCTCAGAGTTTTATTCCAAATTTTAAAGACCCTATTTTGGGGAAGAGGTTCAACAATCTAGATAGTTCTAACTAAAACCTGGAGCGAATTCATCACCACCACCACCACCACCACCACCACCCCGACAGGTGAGCCATCACACAAGAAAAATGCAGGTTCAGAGACAGGCTCTGAGGAAGGGTCTCTTTTGTTAGTAAATGGAACTGGGATTAAATGAAGGCTTCAAACTCCCCACAGAGGAGGCTTTCAGGTGGAGTTGGAGTCCACAAGGAGAAGAACAAATCAGCAAAAATTGCTTCCCACCTTCACCTACAGGATCCATTCAGTTGTGGAACCCCAATTTGCATCAAACTGGATCCAACCTGATGGATCAATCACAGATAGAAATTTAAAGAAGGATGTTTTTATTGTGTCTGTATAACTAATTGCTTGACAGTTTCTTCTGAGGAAGAACTTTGTGTGGTCAGGTTAAAGGTGACACTAGGAGAAATCAAAATTGCATGTCTGTGATCTCCTCCCCATAGATTGAATATGACTCTTGGAATCCCCCAGGCTGTATGACCGCTAATAAAAGTGGGGGGGGGCAGTTATTTTATACTAATGCTCATGATCCTTTCTTCCCAAAGAAACCAACTTATCTCTTAATTTGTTCTTCTTTAGGTATCAGGAAGTATCTTGCTTCTTACCCTCCCAGTCTTCTAAAGTGTGTCAATTTATTTTTATTTTATTTGTAAAAATTCTATCTCAGTCAGTATCAAAGGATCTCAGGGCAGTATACAAGTAAAATCAATGCAAAGAAGCTAAAGCACTTTAAAACAATGAAAATAAGTGAAACACACTAAACCATATTAAATATTATTAACAACTTAAAAAAGGCTTAAAAGACTTAAAACAGTTTTTAGATCATATGTGTTAGCACTTCAAGACACAAAGTCTTTAATAAGTGACCATGTTTTTATTTGCCACTGAAACAAAACCAGTATTGTCATCAGCTGAGCCTCCAAAAGGAGATATTTCACAAATGGGGTGCCACAGCTAACAAGGCCCTCTCCCATCTTTTTACACAGTGTATTGGCTCCATTAGTGGGACATAGAGCAGAAAACCCCACAGAGAGAGAGGTGCTCCTTCATGCATCAAGGTCCCAAGCTGTTTACTACTTTTACAGATTTTAAATACTTTCTAAATCCTGGATTCTGATTGGGTTTTGTTGTTGTTGTTGTGTGCCTTCAAGTCATTTCTGATGTGTGGTGATCCTAAAATGAAACTTCCATAGGATTTTCCTGGCAAGATGTGTTCTTCAGAGTGTGTTTGTCTTTGCCTTCATCTGAGGCCGAGACAGTGTGACTTGTCCAAGGTCACCCTCATAAATGAGTTGGGATGTGAACCTTGGTCTCAGAATCATAGCCCAATGCTCAAACCACTATGCCATGCTGGCTCTCCTTAATGTTTTTAATATAGTTTTATTCTTATGTATGTATTTCTATTGTGCATGGAAAACTGCTTAGGTGAGCAATTTCACGTTTAAATGAAGCCTCTGTGTCTAAAATGTGTTAAGGTTCTTTTGGCTTCTTGAGATCCCAGAGCTAGAACCTCCAACAGAGAATTTCTGGAAAGGAGCAAGAAAAAGAAGAAATTAGTCTACATGTTAGACTTCATGCAATGCAGGCATAGATTGTGACTCTTGGCTAAATTTATAACCTGCATTGCCACCATCATGTTAAAAATCTCTGGCCTAGATCAAGCATGAGTATCGAGTGGCCCAGAAGATGTTTTTGGACTTTAACTCCCAGAAGTCATAGCCAGTGTAACCAGTGGTGAGGAATGCAGGGAGTTGGAGCCCAGCAACATGGGCCTGGTGGTGGCATGATTCCTAACTGTAGCCTAAATCTAATTGTTAATCCCAACTAGAATAGATTTATTGAATCAAGCAGATTTATATAAGTGTTTACTCACTTTTTAAAAATTTACTTTTTTTCTGCCCAGGAAGCTTTTTTCTGCAGAGGAAAGCAATACTTTCTGCACAGAAAAATAACATTTATGTGCAGAAAACAAGAAAATATTGTTTTCTGTGCCGAAAATGCTGTTTTCTATGCAAATAATGCCATGTACACTTTTTTCATACAGAGTAAGTCCCAAACTGTGAATAGTCTTTGAAAATTGAACAGTTTTCAACAGCATTCTTGAAGCAAAGAGAAAAAGGGTAAAATGATTCATTCATGCCTGTGGAAATAAAAGTTACAAAGATGTCCCAGCCTTGAGAGGAGCAGAGAGACTGAATTTTCTGAAAAGGATGATCTTTTCCACTAGGCGTTAACAGTGATGTTAAGAAGCAAAAACATTTCCTGTCTTGTGATGTGGCAAAAGTGTTTGAACCTACTTTGCTTATCATGAACCAGAGCTTCCAAATTTAGAGGACATCAGAGGACTCTTGATTTTGTTGTTGTTGTTAATCTCTGGATCCATTTGGTATTCCCAAAACATGGTGGGTTCGTTCCCATAATGTTTTTCAGTGTGGAGATAAGATGCTCTTGGACATTTATGGGAAAACAGATTGTGATTACAGCCCGGCTAGTTGGTCTTGGCCTGCGCTAATTCCTTCTCGTGAGGTAATCTTTTCTTCTTCATCTCATTACCAACATCTGACCTGATGGAGGATGATTGTCTATCAGCCCCCAGGCTCGCATTGTTAACATTGCAGATCTTTCTACAGAGGCCTTGAGAACGATACTAATATATTCACAACAGGAGGAAACTGCCAACAGAAACAGATCCTGAATTTGTTCCCAAACAGGATGATTAAAAAAAAAAATTCCATGCAGACCACACACAATTCTTCTGGCTTGCATGTGGAGCCTGTAGCATACATTTGCTTTGCCCTTGCTATATAAACAGCAGGCACAGAGCTCTTTACATGGGTATACAAGCCATTTTTGCCTGTAGCTTTTTAACTCAGCAGTGTGTCAGTGTTCGTTAAAAGAAACAACACCTGAAAAATTCCTTGCCAGAATATATGATCTTGAAGAGGATGGCAGTGACATAACTCACAGATCTCTCCTCACAGATCTTGCCCTTAGCACAATATTTACCCAGTGGAGGGTTTTTATTTTTAAATAGTCCAATACTTATTTTTACATCTTGTTGTCATTTGTAAAATTTGTGTTGATTTGGAAGGGGATTGTTTTGTAAGTAAGAGAAGATTAATTTAAAATTACTGAAACTCTTAAAAAAAAAAGAAGAATTACAGTGGAACTTTTTTTACCGCAAGAATCCTGCCAACTTTCTTTGTATTCTTTAGTACAATAAATGTATTTTCAGTGCAGACTTAACCTGGCTGCAGTCCTAAGCACAACTGTTAATACACTTTCATTACTCTCAGTGAGATTTACTTCTGAGTAAACAGGTTTAGGATCAGGCTGGACAGCTCTGTAAAAAGTAGAGCTTTCAGTCCAGAAGGACCCAGAATACCTAGTAAAACACTTCATATTGAGGAACCTTTATTTACTTGTAAAAATGCTTCAAAACGAACCACGGAAAGAAAGGTTGCTGTAGGCTGAAAACGAATGGCTTTTATAAATTCCAAAGACAATGTAAAGACTCTATGGGAGACTTTTCCAAAGCTGGTTAATAGTCTAGCCCAACACCTTTAATAAAATCAAGGTGACAGACCATGAAAATATTTACTCCAGTCCTATAAGCAAATCCGATACTGTTGCTGAAAGATGCCCTCAGGCATCTGTACAAGCCTTCGCCAGAAGTGGCCAGGCAGCTAGTATATGTGAGGGCCTTAGATCAGTGGCCTGAAAACTCCTTATGGACGACCGGCGTACCTTTGATATTTTAAACCAGTTAGCAACTAAAAGAAAGAAAAGCTGAACTCAAATATTTACAGAGGTCACATGACAGAGTATGTGTGCCATTTAAAAGGAAAATTTATTTTCTCATTAAAAATTAGAATGCTTTTGCCCAAGATTCTGTGAAGAATGTGGTTTCATAAATTAGCACTGGAGGCACATGAAGGAAACTAAGAAACAAGCATGACATTATTTTATCCTGCGTTTCATAGCTCGCACTTCAGCAAATATTACTGTGGCCAGGCGCAGAAGTGGAAGAGATGAAGTTTCATTCTCAAGATACAAACAGATAATTAAATGCTGCAAGCATTTTCTACTTTTTCACGTTGATTTTTCTTTACAAAAAGAAGGTAGAACTGCTTTTTGATAGGAATTCTGTAATTCCCCGGATAGAAATTAGGTAAGCAATAAATGTAAAATAATTTCAAAAAGTTCCTTATTGGGGGCAAGGGAATCCTATTTATTAACTTGAAATACTCTTTGATGGAGTTTAAATGATTATTTTAAAATACTTGTTTTAATGATTTTTAGATTTCAGCACTAATTTTATTTTAAATATGAACCATATTTTTTCAAACCAGAATCTGGGGACAAGGTGATTTCGGTAGGAGAAAAGTCAAAGTCTCAATCAAATTCAAGGAGGTGCTATTGAGTAAAATTAGTTTTATACTGTAAGAAGCAATTTGCTGTACAAACATTTTGTTTTAAGAGCACATTTGCTGTGATTCCTTTTTATATTTCATAATAACCAGTAATGGCTGTCAGGCTATATTTCAGAGGAAGGTCATGGCAACCACCTCTGAGTATTCCTATGAAATTCATGGGTTCACTGTAAGTTGACAGTCAACTTGGAGGTATATAGTCACACAGAGTAACATTATGAACCGAGATCAAGTTGTTTCCTCTACCTTAGAGCATAGTGCTAAAATTCAGTTGTTAGGCTCTACCAGTATGTGTTCCCTAACTCTCCCTAATTTGGCAGCAACAGTCCCATTAATCTTCTGTTGTCCCACTTTTTAGAGGTTTTTAAAATGTTCCAGTTTTTCTTTCCTGTTCCCACTTTGTCCCTTGTCCTTAGCTTACTTCAGTTGCTGCAGACAGAGTTTGAAGTGCAAAACTAGTTTGCACTGGATTAACTCTGTAGGGAAGAGTAGAAAGGAGGGAGTAGAAACTTGCCCTTCCCAGTAGGTTCAGGCAAAGGAAAATGGCTGCATCCTCTCCTAGCTTGTGTGACTTTCCTCATTAATAACATTTGCCATCTTGACCACACTCTGTTATTGCCTGGACACACATGTCCTGGTTTTCATCTGTAAAATGAGGGAGGGTATGCTATGAGAAAAGACTCATTGAGTCAATGTGAACATGGGCTTTCTTTAACTTGGGTTAGGTCACAAGTGGGGGACTAACAATTGAATTCAATTGTTAGTCCCCCACTTGTGATCTAACCCAAGTTAAAGAAACACAGGTCTTGGCAGGTGCATGCGCCTTCTTCATGCTTAACAATGCAAGATTGATCTATTCTACTCTATGGAGCTGTCTTTAGTTCCCTTCGTTGGCACAAGGGAAAGATACAGCTGAATGCTGGCTGTGCTTTAATTTGGATTAATGTAGACTGGCTGAAATGTCAGGGTCTTTATCTTAAATCAGCTCACCTGGGAGGTTCTCTGATTAGTTCATGGAACTGCAGGGCTAATCGTACCATTAGGCAATGTGAAGCAGCTGCTTTAAGTTGTGGTACTAAAAGGGTAGCTTATATTTACTATGTAACTAACTAATTCTTACCATAATTTTACTGCCAGGAAGGATGAGAGCTAATAGTGGAGTTTATGTCTTGAATGCCAAAATAACTTGATTGCCTTTAGTTTCTATGAGTGTTGGCTTTGTTGGGGCCAGCAGAATGTCTTGGGCCAGCACCATGGGATTTCTTATGGAAGCTGTGCTTCCCTACTCACGTATTTTAAAAGATTAGCTTTGCATATCGTTTTGCCTATAAGCAGCTCCCTGTGAAGTTGTTAACTGCTTTAGACAAATATGTGCTTTTTTACAGAATGGGCATAATCAGGACTTGGACTATAACACCCAGACTCCCCTAGCCAGCATAGCCAAGAGGGATTCTTACAGTGGTGAAGAGAATTTTGGTGTTAAGAGTCCATAAAATTTAAACTTCCCAAAATCTGATAAATTCTTGCCTGTGGGCAGAATGATCTTCACAGGACATTTAAAAGGTCTGTCTCCCTGCCAGCCATTGCTGTCATTGGTGGATGAAGCATGCAGACAAGTCTATCCTCATGCCCAAGCACACTGTTGTGGGCTTGTGAATATACACTGGATTGTACTGCTGCTTATTCTGCAACTACTCTGGGTTGAAGGGGAGCTCTGCTGGTGGCAGACTAAGAGGTTAGGTACTGGTGGAGCTTGTGTTCAACTCAGAGTAGCTCTGGGAAGAACAGTGGATTCAGAGCCCCTGAGATGACAGATCTACTGCTCACCCCCAAACAGGCCATATTGGAGCACGAGAAATCTGTGTGCACCTCCAATATTAGCATATAGCACAGTTTCATGAAGCGTAAGTGATGAGATTGTAAATCACATTCACTGACCAAGAAGAATGCCCAGTGATATAGAAGAAGCACACATGCTTTCCAACCTCCCAACCTTTTGCCATAATGGCTTGGTTGGCATGTACCACATAGAAGGAATAGGATGTGGATGAAAATAAAGCCCTAACATATCCTGTGAAGGTTCCTTCCTGTGAGGTGATTCACTTCCAAGGGAATGTATCATGCAATAGACTGGTTATCCTCAAACTGGTGCCGCCTTCTCATCTGTGACCAACACTCATTCCCCAACTGTGATAATATGTTTGGACCACTTCTAATTTGTGGAGGCCATCCTCAACGTCTCTTTCTCTCTGTCCTGCATATAGAATTATCATTCTTGTTGAAGCTAAAGAGCCAGTGTGGTTTATTGGTTTGAGGGCCTGACTAGGACTGGGAGACCACAGTTTGAAACTGCACTCAGCCATGGAAACCCACTGAGTGACCTTGGGCAAGTCACACTCTCTCTCAGCCTTAAAGAAAGACAGTGACAAACCTCCTCTGAATAAATTTTACCAGGAAAACCCAATGATACAGTTACAAATCAAAGTCAACTTGAAAGCATGGAACAACAATTAAAAATAATCATGAATATTAACTAATTGTAAAGAATGAATAAAATAGTTAGTAAAAATGAACAAAGTTGGGACCACATGTCAGATGTAGCTTTGTGTGTTTTTTAAGAAGAATGTTCTCTCCAGTCTAATCTAAAAGAGATATTCTTCATGTTTAGTTAATCCATTATGTAAAGATGATTCCTGTCATTTGCTATTCATTATTTCTCCCACTGTCAGTTGTGGAAAATTTGAAGAAAAGATGTGGCTCCTACAGTTTGTCTTGCAACTGGAGAGATGAAAAACATACTATTCACCCCGCCAATACAAAAGAGGCAATCCATATTTTCATTATGCTAATTCAGCTGTGAAAATTTAGTCAGGACTTTTTTAAAAAATGTCTTGTTTATTTTTCCTATTGCTACAGGCCTTTTGTCTCATTACAGTTTTCCATTTCTTTTGTTGTTGTTGTTGTTGTTGTTGTTGTGTTTAAATAAATGAAAATGACAACAGCATAAGACCAGTTGGGTCTTTTGTCTCCTGCATTGCTTATGTTCTGTTTGTTTGGGATAGTGATTTCTCATGCCAAATGAGAAATGATGTGGATGGCTGATTGTTGAGTATACAGAGGGTGGGGACATAAAGAACACAATAAAAATGGCACTTACTTTATGCATATGACACTGCTTCTAGTAGAACATGCTCATCCTCTATTTTTAATGTTTTAATTTAGTTTCTTTTCAGAACACAAAGGGAAAAACCTCCACAGTGCAAGTACATCTTCCAGTATATCATCATATGATCCTCAATAAACCAACACAATATATAATATGTAGCAATAAATATGGGGTACATTCAGACCATATGTATTGTTCCTGTAAAAATTTCTGTTCAGTCCAAGTTCATAAGAATTTTAACATGCAGCTAACTCTGTGCACTCAGACCTCTGAACTATATAAACAATTGAGTCTCTCATTACTCTCTGGCAGTTCATTCTCTGGTTGCATTCATACCTGATTGTGGGCACCATGAAAGCACGGGATGCCACTGACTCCAAAGATGGTCACGAGAGGGACAACCACTACAAGACAAGTTAGCCCTGTCAGTAGTTTCCTGCTACTGATGTGGATCTCATTCCTGTGTTTAATCCCCAGGTTTTCCTGTACACCCTCCCAAGACAAAGAGAGATATTTCAGAGTAGGGCTCAATGGTAGAAAGAAATCACCATGTTGCAGACTTCCAGTCATATAACATTGGATGTCAACCAATTAATTGAATTGCAATTAAAAAATGCTGTAGTCTGCATGTAAATATTACATTGCGCAGTGTGGTGCAGTGTTAGCATTAGCTAGTAATGTAAGTCCTGGATGCTATAAACCTCCTCCAATTACCCATTGTGTTACCACTCTGTACACCCCCAATCTGTGATACAGTATGATTGGCTATAAATACTGTTTAAATGGCATGAAATAAATGTGAATCCTACACTTATGACTGAAAACCCTGTGGAAAGGAAAGGACTCTAGCTGGAAGCTTTGAAGCTAAGACAAAGGACCTCAACATGGCCAGCTTATAAATTCAGGAGGAACAATTGCAAAGCCCAATCTGATGGGTTTTAGATGGTCCTCTAAAGTATCCAAATCTAAGGAACAATAGCAAACGCAGCTGCTAGAAGGAGCATCCAAAGAGCTGACATCCAGTTACCTCTTCCCGTAAAAACTTGTCCTTTTGTTACCTCACCTTTCCAGTCATTAAAAGGCCATTGTGATTTTCCTCAATGCTTTGTCACCTGCCACAAGGACAATCAGAACCTTCCAACCCCTTTTGTTGGCTCTGTCAGAGAGCAATTAATATGATCCTCTTCAGGGATGAAAAAGAGTGTTTAAACCCTAGCCCTGAGCCCAGCGTTTTGCTAGTACTTTGGACACACATTGGCATGAGGGCCCCCAGATTTCCATTCATTGCATTGCCCTCAGACACCCCCCCCCCGTCTGAGACAAAGCAAAGATTATACTCCACCAGAAATAATACAAGATCTTGGTAACGATCTGCTACAAGTTGAGAAACATTACATGTCAGATTAGATGTTTCCAAGGTTGGCCAATGCCATTCTGTCCCCTGAGGCAAAGAACAAGATGACATCCCGTCCCTTTCTTTGTGAGAAATGCCAACTAGTTGTACATTCTTTCATCATTGCCTACATAACAACATCCCTGAGCATATTTAAAGGCAGCAGATTGGCTTGGTGATGCAAGGCAGACTTTTTCCTCCAATCACTTGCTGCTACCCTCTAGGATCTGCTGCCTGAGGTGACTGCTTCACTTTGCCTAATGACAGGGCTGGTTTTGCATGGTTTGCACAGGTGATAGTGAAACATGATTGTTCTGAGGCATCAAGTGATGATTATGCTTGCAGCAGTCAACTTGAGTCGTTGCTGTGGACCACTCAGAAAGGTCAATGCATTGTTTAAAAACATCTTGAACTTTCTTTTCTTTTCTTTTCTTTTCTTTTCTTTTCTTTTCTTTTCTTTTCTTTCTTTTTTTTTTTTGTGACACATTAATAATGCTGGGGGAAATGTCTGGAAATGTCGACATCTGCATAATAAGATACACATGACCATTAAGGGCAATAGGAACTATCAGAACATTTGACAAACAACATGCAGTAAACTTTCATATTGTTTTTTTCTAGAAAAAAATAAAATGAAATGCGCTCCATAATGTCTCATTATAGAAATGCATAAACAAAGGCACGTCACCCCTAAATAGCAATGCTAGTACAGCATTAGAGAAACAAGTTTAATATCCAAAATGTTTTTTTGAAGACAGAAATGTTGATCTTGTTGACCTTTTCAAGTTCCCAAAGATGTGTGTGGCTGCATGGTTATAAACCAGGGGATGTCAAGATGTCTCTACTTGATTCTAATCTCCTTTACACCAGGTCTACTGAGTTTTGTGGCTATGTCCATTAATGTTAGGTCACTCCATGACACAGTAATGTAAAAACATTCAAGTTGCACTAAAGTGTTGGCTTATACTGGGGAAATAAAGCATCTGGCGTGTCTGTATTCAGTGTTACTAAAAAGAGAGTGCTATATAGGACTTACTTTTCTTGATAAGGGAGACTTGGGCCATTTCTGCACTAGACTGTTATAGCACTATTATCCCACTTTCCACATCTATGGAATCCTGGGGTTTTCAGTTTTGGGAGGGGCTGGCTTGCAAACCCCAGGATTCCATAGGATGTGGAAAGTGGAATAATAGCGCTATAACAGTCTAGTGCGGTAATAGCTTTGTACCCTGCATTTCTCATAGCCATTTCTGCCCCAAGATGCAGCTTTCCAAAAAGTGGAGTACTACAAGGACATTAATGAAAAAAATAAAATATAAATATAAACCAGATATAACATGTTAGATTTTGCTCTTGACCTTTGCTCTAAAAAAATTAAATCTTGAAACCTTACTTTGGAACATATTTATTTATCTATGGTCATCTATGTAACCAAAGATTTCAGAGATTATTAAGGGACAGCTTTACAAGTATACATTTCTACCAAACATGCTGAATATAGGCCTGAAATCTCTATCAAATATGAACAGGAAGGGGCCATTTTGTGGAAGCCAAGAACGTCTAATTTTGTATCATATAGGCAACCACCTAGGTACTCAGTTCCATCACCAGTGGCAGCTGGTCGATTTCATGTTATTGGAATGCTGGATCTCTTCTGATCTCTAGTCCAAACTGTAAAGGTACTATCTAAAGTGCTGAACCTATTTGGGGGATAAAGTTCAATACCTTGGGTAGCTTTTTTTTAAAAAAAAGTTCAGACTAAAATCCACCTGAACCTCAGGAAGAACTTCCTGACAGGGCTGTCCGGCAGTGGAATGTGCTGCCTTGGAGTGTAGTGGAGTCTCCTTCCTTGGAGGTTTTTAAGGAGAGGCTTGATGGCCATCTGTCGGGAGTGCTTTGAGGGTGTTCCTGCATGGCAGGGGGTTGGACTGGATGGCCCGTGCGGTCTCTTCCAACTCTACACTTCTATGATTTCTATGATTTTATCCAGAGGAGGTTGGCAACTAATACAGAACCCACCCGCTGACACTGCCATTCCTAGTGCCTTTAACACTGGTAGTACATTCAAACTGGGCTGGTTAGATCCTGTACTGAAAAGCTTCTGTATTTGCTGTGGTAGTCAGATGAGAACAATTTTATTAATAGTCCAATCAATTAAACTGTTTAGTTAACAAAACAGGTCTTAAAATGTATGGTATAAAACATGTGATTTGGCTTGCTTTCTTTAGTCACTCCAAGCTATCTTCTCTGTTAAACCTTGTATCTTATTCACTTCTGCTTCTGTTCACAGATTAACTGTGAATGGCATGCATAAACCTATGGGGAGCTGAGGTACAGGTGACCCTGCTTTACATTGGGTTTCAGAGCCCTTTCATATGACACAATTATAGCATGATGATTCCAGTTTAACTGCCATGATTCTGTCTTGTGGAATTCTGGGATTGGCAATTTTTGGCATTTAGGATTCTCAGTCAGGCAGCTCCTCAGGTGCCTCACCATACATGTGTACTACATCTGCATAGTCTCCTTCGCACTTACAGCCTGTCTATGTCCGACTCTATATGCTACTCTACAAAGTAAGTTCTGACACAATTTAAATCTGACTCGTTTTATCTGGAACATGAAGTATGCTGCTCTGTCAAGACAGAATCCATGCTTAGTTATTAAAAAAAAAAATCCTCATAACTGGAGAAGGAAGGAGTGTGTGAGCTCCATGGCACTGGGAACTCTGATAAGACAGGGAGCTGTTATCCATGTTGACTTGAACGAGGTTACTTTTCTGCTCTGATCTTCCTCTTCACCACGGGCATTTCACAAGCAGGGCAGGAGTGGAGATTCCTGCCTGTCTCTGCACTGACCTGATTTGGACACTGGAGCAGGGTGCAAAAAGGGACTCTGAGGTATGTAACAATGTCTGGATTGTACCCTTCCTCTCTCCCGATCCCCTCAATTATAATAAAGGGTCTGATTTGCTGAATGTCCTGCTGTTAAAACAAATAAGCATGGTTGTTCTGTCACACTGCAAAAACCTATTGTGAGTCATTTTTAAAATTCTAAAATTCTAAAATGTCAAGAAAGTTAGAAACTGGCAAATAAGTTTTCAATCCTCTACAAGGAAGAGAGGTTGAAGAATTGGCATTTCCAGTGCTCTTTTGGCTCAGTTTGGTAGAACAGAGGGGACAGGGGTAATTTTACACTTTTGCACATTTTCATCCCCTCCCTCCCTCCTTTTAGTCCTCTATTCAACTGTCATTAATGGGATAAAGTGGCAGGTAGTCACCCCCATCTCAGTGGGCCAGTGAATCTGCTCTAGATTTTAATCCAAACTTGAAGGAGCTATCCTTCAAGTACTGTTTCCCCAAATAGCTTCAGTATCCTGGATAGGTCCTTTAAAATTCTGATTAAAACCCAGAGTAGATTCAACCTTCTCTCCAAATCAGGAGCCTTTAACTGCAACCGATGGGAAGGAATTCAAAGACATAGCTGTGTTAGTCTGTTTCACCATAAAAATGCTATAGAACCTTTGGGACTAAGAAAAATGATATTTCTAGCATCAGCTCTTGTGGACTTCAGCCCACTTCATCAAAGCCAAAGCTCGTGTTAGAAAATTCTTTTTATTAGTTAGTCTCAGAGGATTTCTTTGTATCATTTTATGGTAGGAGAGATATTAACTCTAGAACCTCCAAGGCTAGAATAGTTGTCCCTGCATACCAAGGACATGTTACAGGCACAGGAGAGGTTGAGATTTTGCAGATCCACAGTTTCCTGTACAGCATCTCTTTTTTTTTTTTTTTGCTCTTTAGCAGGCACCTGGCAGCAGGCTTTGTCTAGAGGGGAGGATGCAAAAATGCCCAAGTATCCCATGATATCCTCCCAGAGATCATAGAACAACAACCAAAGTTTGTTGCTTAGATGGATATTCATGACGACCATTCCAAAACGCACTGTTGCATGCTAAATTTTGCAAAAGAAAACACCCAGAGTACTTTGTTAGTGCTAAATACTAAATATCTAGTCATACTACTAAAACACACGCACATACTCTTCCACTGAACTCAGGGATGTGTTGAATAACAGAAACAAAAAAGATTGATCCTTGGCATTAGAAGCTCACAATCTAAATCTGGGTGGCTAGATTTAGACTTTAAATGTCTGTGTTGGGGTGTTATTAGCTGAATGGACATGAAGGGGTAAGAATGAAAAAGAAGGATGGAAGGGAGACATTCAAGTAAAAAGTGGTTGTGCAAACAAATATGATTTACTTTTTTTTTCTGGATGGAAAAATTTTATTTGGTCGGAAAAAATGGGAGCCTATTTTAGGAAGTGTGTGTATCAGCATAATCTAAAATTGCAGATGGTCTTCACACAATGTTCACCATAATTTTGAGTCAACAGTTTGCTGCACCTCTTTGTAAACTGAGCCACAAATGTAGGCCACAAAACTGGATTGATTGTTCACAAAAAATTTTAAATCCAATATTATAACAAACAGAATTATTGAAACTCATTGCCAGCAAAGGAACAGGAGGGGATACTGTCTTTAGATTCCCATGACAAGGGCAGAAGGGTAGACAAATACAAAAGAGAAGAAGAAGAGGGGAGAACAGCAAGTTGCAGAGGAGATGCCTGAGACATAAAACTGGAAGGAAATGAGCTACTCATTTCACAGGAGTCACCAGGTGGTGGCAGCCTAAGGCATGCTTTTGCTGGGCATTCTTTGCTTTTCTATGAAAGCAGGAAACAGATGTCCTACTTTCTGGCATGTTGGTGCTAGGGACCTTGCCCAGCACTAATCATGATCAATTTACAGTGCACTGTGTTTCCCTTTTTTAAAAAAATGCAGAGTGAAGCTTTTTATAAAATGAAAAAAATAGTATAAATGCAGATGGAAATGACAACAACACAGTCCTCACAGTTCCAACATTTTTAAACCTTCACCTCAGATTTCTTGTATTAAAAACAAAAACGAGTTATCACTGTGCATGTATGTCTGGTCTGTTACCCACAGTTTTGTTTGATGTTATATCGAGGGAGGAGAACTTGAACAAGAACTTCTCATTCCTCACCTGTACTTGCAGGATTTTATTTTTTTAAAAAAAGATTTGAGTGGAGAATGAAGAGATGATTGAACTTAACAAAAAGATAGTGAATGCTGTAGAAATTCTATAAAACACTATAAAGGCTTCACTGAAAAACATAAAAGATTCACAGAGTTATTTTTTATACATAAAAGCTTACGCTGGACAATTTGTCTCAATACTGTAGTCCTAATAGTTTATATCAACCTTCCCCAACCTAATGTTCTTGAGATGTGTTGGAGTACAACTTTCATCATCCGCAGATAGCCAAAACTGTTATTATTGCTACACATTTAGCCATATGATGTGGAAATCCATCAGTCTCATGAAGATACTCATCCAAGAATAGGTAGACATAATCTGTCCCACAAAATGCAGACATTAAGGCATCATTGCTAAATCACTGAGGGTGAAAAATTCATTATATTATGGCAAGAAATGATATGTCAATTCCCCCCCCCAAACTAAGTTATCTGATCAGCATTCTATATAACAAATGGAAAAATATCAACATCAGTATCAAAATATCAAGAATGTGGGACTTTACACATCTGTAACTAACAAAAACAAGATCATAAAAGGGCATCAGCCAGAAAGCCCAGCCATGAGCACTGGTACAGCTTGGGCACAATGCACATCAGTCATTCCTGTAGGTACAATTCCATAACAAGCACCATTATGTGGTAATGTCAAGCCAGCCTCTTTGTGAATATGGATGTTGTACAACTGCTTAATTCTTTTTCCTGTGCACATAAGGCCACTTACCTTAGTGTAAGTCCCCAAGAGACTTCCAGTCCAAGAACAAAATTTTGGATCCAGAACTACATGTTTAGAACCAACCTTTCACATGTTGTTGTGTGCCTTCAGATTGTTTCTGACTTATGGCGACCCTAAGGCAACCCTATCACCAGGTTTTCTTGGCAAGATTTTTCCTTCAACTTCCCCTAAGGCTGAGAGTGTTACTTGCCCAAGGTTACCCAGTGTGTTTCTGTAGCCATGTGGGTGTTCAAACTTTTCACATAGCTGGTAGAAATTCTCTGATATACAATTTATTTCCTGAAAGAAAACAAATAAAACACTAACCTAAAATGAGCCTCCACTGCAACACAAACTTGCCCAAGAAGGTTGTTGAGCTATCTATATGGTAACACATAGAGCCAAGCAGAGGAATATGGTTTTTCCTTCTACTCCAACAAATCCACATATATGATCCAATTCTATTGTTATTTAGAGGCTTTCCCCTCATAGTACTACTTTAGCCTTTTGTGTAGCTGAGCCAGTTTTGACAAATGTGGCATTGCATCCCTCCAAATATTAGATTAGTTTCTTCCCTTTTCATTTAGGAAATAAATTTTACTTCATAAGTGACACTCTCTTTCACTAGTTTAGAGACAGTTATGGATTTGTGTTGCTTTAACTCAAACAATTAAGTGGGACTTTATGAAAGCATTATAGAATGATTTGACACACCTAGATGTGCTGACGTTAATACTTAACCTTGTTCCTCAGCTTCCCCACCTCCATGAATTCTAGAATGTGAAACTATTTTCTAGAATGTGCAACAAAGCATGCAAACATTTTTCAAGTATCCATTTCATGGAGTTTCTTCAAATCTTATTTGCATTTTCAATCCATTGTTGCTTTACACTGGGTTGCGAAATATGATGGTTTCTTCCCACATTTCATTTATTTATTCAGTCTGTACCCAATTTACACAAATTTCCCCACATCAATGAATCTATGTTTCTGTGTATTTTTAAATTATGCATGCTTTAGAACCGCTTGGGCACACTTTACTTCTCAGAAATGCACCATAAGTCTTGCAATTGTGCAAATACTCAGGGTAAAAGTGCACATTTTCTCTCAGTGAGTTTGCAGAGGTACAGATGTACTACTTTCAAGATGGTCATGCCTCCAAAAATCTGTTTCAATCCCTATGTGAAATGTAGTGTGGATAACGGCACATGAACTGAAGTACTGTTTCTGAATTTTGGATATCTGAGATTGTGATCCATGTCTACCCCATTCTGTTGCTCAGTTCCCTTGAATGTTGGGTCATGCAGAAAGATAGAGGGCTTTTATCTATGTGCAAAGCCTAAAGTCCCATGTGAGCTACAGAGGTCATGTTGCCAATTCATTTGACCCAAGTGCCTGAATTCTAGGTCATCTATCCTTCACCTCAACATCCTTACTGGATAGACTTAAGAATGCGCTACCGAGGATCTGAAGAGGCCAGTTTTCAAACCTAGGGCTTTTAGTGTGGAATGCATGTGGCATACCATGGAACTATGGCAACTCTTCAAACATGAAAGAGTTACTACGTGGAAAAAAGATCTGTGTCAGAAAATACAGGACACTCACATGTATATTGTCATATGTGTTGCTTGAGTTTTTCTGCATATACATGTGGAAGAAAGCTGGATTCCCTTATGGCTTTCCACTATGTGCACCACATGTGTACACAACAAACTGAAATAAATATGAATCTAGACCATCTAGATACAAGATGCTAATTGTTTACTTAAAGTATTTTCAGTATAGAACTTCTGCCTGTTTAAAACATCCATTACTGTTGTGACTCTTCCATTGCAAGCTGTAGTCAATACAGTGTCTGCAAGCTTCTAAAGAACATAGAATATTCTTTGCAATTCGGATAAACAAACTTCTATCAAATTTAAAACTTTTGTGTTCAAGGTTCCTATTTGATCTCATGTGCTGTGTCCAGTGGTGCCATTCCACTAGCACAGAGCTGCCATGAACCTTGTTTTTATCTTTGTGCAGGTATCAAACCTAGTACTTTAACACTACTTGTACAAGCCATCGCATAAGCCATTTCATAAGGCCTTCAAATCACTACCTCATAAACCCATGTGTTCTTTGCTGTAGTTTCCACAGGCACGAGCAGAACAATGCCACCTGTATTACTAATTCTGGGAGCCCAATCATGGATACAACTCAGTGTCTTGTTGCTAGTGTGCATTACTGCCTTCCACAAGACTGTTCCCTCCTGCCTCATGTGGTAAACTAGTTACCATTTAATCCTGGGTGCTTTTTGTAGCATCAAAATAGGTTATTCACCTTCTTGGGTCTGGGGCATTATCACATTTTAACAAATCAATCGATATTGGGAAGTAAGATGATATATGGCAGAAGGCTTTCTTGGTTTCCTTCTAAGGCAAGATAGCTTTTGCCCCCCCCTCCCTTGGAGTTCTTCCATGGGCAGGCAAACATCTTTAGACACGCTTTTGGACTCTAATTGGCTACTAAGGAAGAGGCTTTTAACAGGTTGGCACTGTATTTTTTATGTATCTGTTTTTAACTTTGTGCATTTTATTTATACAGTTAGCCTACCACATTTGTGGGTTGAATTTCACCGATTTGATTATTTGCAAGTTTCTCCAACCCTAGCACCCCCACCCCCACTTCAGACATTTATTTTCTGGGGGAACCTTCCCTCTCAGAGGCTTTGACCAGGCTGCACAGCCCTTTAAAAACCTGCCTCTGGTCCTCCTCCTCCTCCACCAGTCACTGGCTGGCCAGCTGAGGATGCCTTGCAGACCAATTTCTCAGCACCACAGACTCCTTGGTCCCTAACACTCAAGGAGTGAAATGGGCAAGAGAGAAGAAGTATAGGTCTGCCATGCTGACCTCCCCTTTCCCTGAGCTGGTTTGGACCCTGGGTGCCCACTCTCCCTACCACGCCTCAGCCCCCTTTCTACAGGCACGTGCGCACACGTGCACACACGTACACACAGATTTTGATATTTACAGTTTTTCCACTTTTTTGGGGAGGGGGGTCCTGTGCCCCTGACCCTAGCAAATGTGGAGGACCTACTGTATTTGCTTTTTCATCTGTTGAGGTGTCCTCAGTTTTGGGAGAGACATGAAATTAATGATACATTAACAAGGTTAGGAATAACATGAGAACATTTAATCCAAGAAGTGCCAATCACATACTTTTGAAAGAAGAAGGCAGTAGATCTCAATGCGTTCTTAGGTATAATAAATTAAGAGTAATACTGCATATGTCTACTCAAAAGTATAGTTTCCATGAATTCAGTGGGATGATCTCCAGGTAGGCATGCTATGAACCAGTGGGCAAATATGAAATACATCTTGCAGTGTGTTAAAATATGCTAATACACCAGACCTGGAAAAGGGAACTAGTAGGTCACGCTGCCAATTCACTTGATCCAAGAGCCTCTTTTCAACAAATGCAGTCTCCCCTGGCTTCCTAAAGAAGGCACAAGATAGGCTGCAAGTCTTAAAATTACCATTGAGACATTTTTGGTTATATCATCTTTCTTTCTCAGAAGGAGCAATAGAAAGGAAACATGTTATGACTGTCGGCCAAGAACAGGACAAATATGTTCACTTCCCAGTTATAGGACCAATAATGCCTAAACTGAATTTCAAAAGCTCTCACTGGCACTGGAAAGAGATTGACTGATGGTTGAAATCTTTATGAACCCCTCATAACATGCCCTGAGTTTGTTTTTGTATCAAAAGTAGAATGGCGTCAGGTTTCATATTGCAAGTTTTGCATAACTAGAATGTAAGTCCCTTTCTGACTGGCTATCCATCTGTTTATGCCTGTCACTTTGGTGAAATGAATGACACCATATTGTCCTTACCCAGTATGAACTGGTGCATTTAAAGGATTTACTTGGATTATATTATGTTACAGGCTTTCACTGGCCACCTGGCCCAAAGAATATGGATTCTCGAGCCTGGTTCTAATACTTTCAGCTGTTATCACACTTTACTGATAGTAATCACTTGTTTTATGGCTTTTTTTCCAGGTGCCCTTTGAATTAACAACAATACCTTTGGGCCGAGTTTTTAATATCCTGAAATTCTAAGAGCTAAGTGAGAACTGATATATTGCAATGTATATTTTTTCCTTGAACCTTTGACTGCAGATCCTAATACACACGGCATCCCATTTTGGATCAAAACTGTGAAGTTACATCTGTTCTTCAGTCTGGCTTAAGATAGCACCCCAAAGAGAAAAGCAGAGGGAAGCATAATGGCAGCAGAAACTAGGCAGATTAATCTTTGTGGGCAGATTCATTCAAATACTTTTTAACTGACCATAAAGATGCAAAGTTGTCTCATTCTTGTGACAACATAATAGGACTGGAAATGGCATCAGGGACACCTGGAAAAGCAACACATCCAGAATGAAGGGGTTAAAGGAAGAAAAGATTTGCTTTTAGGATCTGCTCTTAAGAGAGTAAATGTACACTCTACAAGCAGCTGCTCTGCAAACTGAAACAAAAACTCTTTAACAGGCAGCTTGAACTTTAAAAAATGAAAATATTTAAAGGAGGAGGGAAGGGGGAGAAAAAAGGGAATGTGGCACCATCTTTAAGACTAGCAGGGTTTTTATTTTAGCATGAACTTTTGTGAATATAAACCCACTTCTTTGGATGCGCTACAGAGGGATATTAAGGCCTCAGGTTTAAAGCATATTTATACAGTTGTGGGAGTGGGATATAATGTCATAGGATCCTGAAAGAAGCAAATCATAGAATTACAGAATCATAGAACTGGAAGACAAGGCCCATTGAGTCCAACCCCCTGCCATGCCAGAAGACACCATCAAAACATTCCTGACAGATAGCCATCAAACCTCTATTTGGAAACTTCTAAGGAAGGAATCTCCACCATACTCTGAGACAACGCATTCCACTGTCAAACTGCACTTACCAACAGAAAGTTCGTCCTAATGTTTAGATGGAATCTCTTTTCCTGAAGTTTGAATCCATTGCTTCATGTCCTAGTCTCTGGAGCAGCAGAAAACAGATTTGCTCAATCCTCCATATGACATCCTTCAAATGTTTAAACATAGCTGTCATGTTACCTCTTAGGTCATTTCCACACTAGACTGTTATAGTGCTATCATTCCACTTTTAACATCTTATGGAATCCTATGGAAAGCCCCTCCCTACACTGTAAACCCCAAGATTCCATAGGAACTATAACAGCCTATAACAGTCTAGTGCGGAAATGGCCATAACCTTCTCTTCCCCAGGCTAAACATACCCAGCTCCCTAAGCCATTCCTCATAGGGCATGGTTTCCAAGGCTGCTACCATTTTAGTCACCCTCCTCTGGACATGTTCCAGCTTGTCAATATCCTTCCCAAACTGTGGTGCTGAGAACTGGATACAATATTTCAGGTGGTATCTGCCAAAGCAGAATAGAGTGGTACTATCACTTCTCTTGACCTAGATACTATACTCCTATTGATGCAGCCCAGAATCAAATTGGCTTTTTTAAAATCTGCTGCATCATAATGCTGATTCATGTCTCCTAGATTCTTTAACATGTACTGTGGTTAAGCCAGGTGTCATCCATCTTATGTCTTTGCATTTCTTTTTTTTTTTTTCATGTGTCGTCTGACCAAAGCAGATTCCAGATCAGATCTGAACAAATATCCCTTAATCAAATAAATGCACCACTGATGTTGTGGGTCATCTTTATTGGCCCCTGTAATATTGCTGTCAGAGTACACTTGGGGACAGAGTTAGCAACTGGGTTTGTGGCAGGGTCTGGCCCCTTTGTATTACCATCCATATTATGTATCCTGATGTAAGTGAGTAGTTGTTTAAGATTTGGATGCTTTCTGTAGGCCAATGAAGGCCTGCCTCCCAGAGCTTGTGAGAGAGCTGTGTTAATCTCCAGGATTGTTTTTAGATCATTGATGATGTGGTTTTCTTCTGAGCACTGTAGGACCCTTTCCGCAACTCACCCATTTTTGGCACTGGGGTGCAGTGCTAGTGCAAGCAGCCTCCGGAGAGAGGCTCTCGTGTCTGGGGTCCTTCGGCTCCGCACGAGCTTCCTGCTTGCATGAGAGCCCCGCCTCTTCCTTTTGCAGTGCAGCCTGGGACCTTCCCAGTCTGCACTGAGACAGGAAGCGTGACTGGCCCGGCTCCCAAAGCTCCGCACACAAGGTAAGTGCGTGCAGGGCCCCAGAGTGATGCGCGACCGCGCAGCATTTTTTACTTCAAGCCGAAAATGAAAAAATGCGTGTGCGGTCCGTGTCAGGCCCTGGAGTGTCACGCAAATGTGAGTGCATCGTGTGGACCGCTTCTCACATTAGCATGATGCTCAAGGGGCCCTTTCGCGTTGGAAATGCCATGAGAAAAGGGCCTAGGTGACAACTACGAATGTTCTCTCATTTTGAGTTTTTAGTCTGTTTTGAAGTAGATGGTTCCTGGGTATTAATGCTGCCTTTCTCTCAGCCCTGGAAAAGCTGTCCCAGGGACCTGTCGCCTTCTTTTCTGAGTAGAATATGACGTTCGATAACTCCCAGTAAAAGCCAGACAGGGAAACTTACCCAAGGTTCAGATCTTATTGTTCATCAGATGAATATGAAATTGTAGCGGTGGGGACACAGCTAGCCTTAACAAGGCTCTCCAAGCAGCTATGGCGGCTCTACGATCCCACAGCCCGAGTGCGTACTCTCTCCTTCTCTTCTTCTTCCTTGCACTTCGGGATGATCCAGACCCCCGTCGAGCCTCCTCCGCGATTCCCCTTCTCCGGAGAATCAGTTTCCTCTAAGAATTTTCTCTGTCCAAGGAAAAGTACCGACCGCTTGAAGAATGGGAATCCACAGCCTCGTGGATTCCGACTTCTCGCTGTGTCGCCGCCACCGGAAGTCCGTTTTGTGGATTTTTCCAGGCTCATGAAAGTTGTTCAACTCCTGGTGGTACTTCTCAAGTGATTGCTTTTCATGTGGCCAGATTACAAAGATGTCTTCAAGAAACTGTGGGTAGAGAAGAAGTTTTTGGGTGCATGAATTTAGGAAGTGATATTCTAGGTCATCCATGAAGATGTTTGCATAGTGTGGTGCCATCTGGGCGGCCATGGCAGTGCCACTGAGTTGGAGGTACATATTGTTCCCAAAAGTGACATAGTTATGTAAGTACAAAATGACAGAGAATGGTGGCTGGGTCTGTAGTAGTCTCATTCAGGATGTATTCTCGATTGGTAATGTGATGTGGGATGTTGATGCATAGGGATTCCATATCCATAGTGGTTAGGATGATATCCTCTTGGATGGTGTTGCGGGCTGTATTTTCCTCAGAAATCATTTGTATCCTTCACATAGCTTGGAGTGTTGATGGCGTATGGCTTGAGAACTGAGTCCATATATCCAGATATACCAACAGTGAGGCTTCTGATGCTTGGGGCAATAGGTCTTCTTGGATTAACATGGTTGCTTCATTGAAAACTTCTATGAAAAGTTAAATTACCTTTGGTTCTTCTTAAGTGTCACTTTTACTACCCAAAGTAATTTTTTTTTTCCATAGAGAAATGAACATGCCTCACCTAAATAGAAGTGAGTTTTAAAACATCTCACAAACCTTTTAGTATCTCCATCTGATTTCTGGGGCAGTGTACTGCAATAGCGTTACGTGAGTGCATTGGACCTGAGTGTTAAAAAGTTTTGGATTCAGATTCCTGCTAAGTTATGTAACTGAGGCCCTTTCTGCATGTGGGGGGGATGCCCGAAAACGGAGCTTACCGGCTTTGTTTTCCAGCCGGCCGAGTCTGTCGCCACGAGGAGCAGCACGAGTTCGCTGCTCCACAGTCTCCCGGCATCCAAAATGGCAGCTTCCGGTTGGTGGAGGCTCTCCACCAACCGAAGAAGCTCGCCAGCCGAAAGCCCGCCCCCAGAAGATCTGCAGGCACGCACTTGCGCATGCCTGCAAATCTGCTCCGGAGGCAGGCGATGGAACTGCATGGCTTTGCTCACTCCATGCTTTTTAAAAACCTCAAAAAAGAGGCTTTTAAAAACCATGCTGCGCGCAAAACCGGACTGAGGTGTGGATCTACAGAAAGTAGTCCACCCCAGTCCACTCTACGGTGCAGAAGACCTCCGTTGGAGGTCGCTCTGCACCATTTTAAATTCCCAGTGCGGAAATGGCCTCAATCAGCAGACTTTCAAAAGTCACTGTTGCTCTAATTTACTTCACAGAGTTGCTATGATGGTAATGTGATAGGTTATCTTGAGCTCCATAATGGAATGTGACAGAAATTTTATCAACATATTTATTCTATTTCATATGAGTATTTTGATTATTTATGCCATTTGATAGGAGTATTTTTGATTGCTAAGTATAAGTATCTTCTTGGATGATGGTGATGGTGATGATGATGATGATGATGATGATGATGATGATGATGATTTTATATCCTGGCTTTTTCTTAGTATTGGGACTCAAGGCAGCTTACAAAATATGAAAACCAGAACTGATTAGTAACACACAAAAATGTGCTATATGTTGAGGTGGTAAGCTTTATAACTTCAACTTGGAGTCTTGTTTTTGCTTTCTTTTTTTGTCTTTTCTTAGGCCATTTCCTCACTATACTTTTATAGCACAATTATTCCACTTTCAATATCCTATGGAATCCTGGGGTTTGCAGTTTAGGGAGGGGCCAGCCATCCCCTCCCTAAACTGCAAACACCAGGATTCCATAAGATGTTGAAAGTGAAATAAGAGTGTAGTGCAGAAATGGCCTTAAACTCATGTGAGAAGTATAAACTGATAAATTGAGTTCAATTGATTGTTGCTTTGTAAGTCTAATTGTCTTATAGTTTATCTAATCCAATTTTAGATTATATGGATTACTGACAATAGTATTACTAATAGATTTTGTTGGCTATTACTATATATTTTAGAACTATATATTAGTATACTAATGTTTGATATTAATTAAATATATACATAGCTAGATAAATATTTATGATGTTATAGGAATAGCAACATGTAGTTACTATGATATATAAGGTGATAAAGTTAGGTGTTTGATTGATTTCTAGGAGCTGTTTGCAACAAAGCAGGAACTATTTTTTAATTTTCCTTTTTGTAGTTTTGTAGCTTTGTTATATATTCTTTTTTAATGTACTCTTTATATTGTGTAGTGTTTTATTCCCTTTATAGTATGGTTTATGTTGATTGTTGGGCTTTGTTGGTTCATGTTTTGTCTTTTTTTCCCCTATGCTTGTATGTTTTTACTAATTAAAAATGTTTACAAAAGTGTTATTTATCTGTCTGTCTGTCTGTCTGTCTGTCTGTCTGTCTATATATATCTGTCTCCAGGTCTTAAATAAATACCCTAAAAGGCACCAGATCGCATCTGATCATGGAAGCTAAACAGGGTCAGCTCTGGTTAGTACTTCGATGGGAAACTGCCAAGGAATACCAGGTGCTGTAGGTTATGTTTTAGAGGAAGAAACTGGCAAGCCACCTCTGAATATTCCTTACCTAATAAAACCCTATGAAATTAATTGGGTCTTTATAAGTTGACAGGCAACTTCAAGCCACATGCGCTCTCTCTCTCTCTCTCTCTCGTTACTTCAAAAAGCCATTAAACAATCTATAGAATTAAAACCATTTAAAAATTTCTTAAGAGACTAAATATGAAGAACAACAAAACAATACACCATAAAAAACTCATTGCAGTTCATTCCTGAAAAGCTATTGAAATAGGAAAGTTTTCATTTGGTGATAGATGGAGAACAACTATGGAGCCATCTTAGCCTCACTAGAGAGGAAGTTCCAGAGTTTGGGAGCAGCCACTGAGAAGACCTTCTCCGATGTACCTACTAAACACGTCTGCAAAGGAGGAGAAACTAAGGCCCTTTTCGCATGCTTTTTTTTTGCGCAAGTGCCCCTTGAGCATCACGTGAGTGGGAGCGTCGCTCCATATGACGCACTCCCACTTGCGCGATGCTCACGAGGCTAAAGCGGGGCATGCATGCATTTTTTGATTTTCGACTTTAAGCCAAAAATACTGCGTGCTCGTGCAATGCTCGCGGCATCCTCGCACACTTACCTGTGTGCGGTGTGTTGGCAAGCCGGCCCGATAGCACTTCCTTCCCCTAGTTCAGCCTACAGCTCCCAGACTGCGGAAGGAAGGAAGGGGTGCTAGTGTGACGGCCGCGCTAGAAGGAAGCCGATGCGGGAGGCAAAAAGGGCTGTCATGAGCAGCTCGTGCAAGTGGCTGCTCGTGTGAGCACCGCTCCCCACTGCTGCGACAAGGTACGGTGCGAAAAGGGCCTAAGACAATGGCCTTCCTCAAAAATCTTAGAACTCAAGCAGGCTCATATACGGAGATATGGTCCTTTGGAGATACTATACCTGAGCCATATAGGGTTTTATAGACTTCATATCCAGCACTTTGAATTGTGTCTGGAAATGGACCAGCAGCCTGTGGAGCTGATCCAAAAAGGGTATGTGTGCTCCCTGTAAGCAGCCCCAGTTTACAGTGCAGCTGAAGCTCTTTAAGCCAACTGATGTTTCTGAGCACTTCTCAAAGACAGTCCCACACAGGGTACATTACAATAATCCAAATGGTAGATACCCAAAGCATGTGTCACTCTGGCCAGATCACACATCTCCAAGAACAAACACAGCTGACACACTAGGTTTAGCTGTGCCAGTGCACTCATGGGCACTGCTGAGACCTGGCCTCCAAGTTTAGAGTTTAGAACTGCACCTTCAGGAGCAGTGTGACTATATCCAGCACAGACCAAATCTGTTTCCAGACCTGTCTTTCAACTGACGAGGAGCACTTTTGTCTTATCTGGATTAAGTATCAGTTTATTTGCCTTCATGTAGTCCAAGTGCTCATTTAGCACAGAAGGAGCTTCCCTGGAGTTAGGTTGAAAGGAGAGAAAGAGTTGGATGTCATCAGAATACTGGTGACACATAATCCTCAAATTCTGGACAATCTCTTCCAGCATATTTATATGTATGTTAAAAAGCATGGGCCCCCAAAAAAGAACCCTAAGAGGCTCCATAGGTCAGTAGCCAGGGAGTTGAACAGAAGTCCTCCAGCACTACCTTCTGAGAGTGTTCCTCTGTAATAGATCCACTGTAAAGCAGTGTCTTGAAGTCCCATTCCAGTGAGATGGCCTGAAAGGATACCACAGTCTATGATATCAAAAAGAGATCCAGCAGAACCTATAGAGATAAATATGTCTAGATGTAGGTAATGCAGTATGCATACTTACAGTACTTAAAAAAAACAACCAAAAATACCCACTTTTAAAAAAATTCATATAAAAGTATACAAGATTTCACATAAACCTATAAAAGTTGTGGTTTATAGACCCAGGTTTGAGGACTCTTTTTCTGCACTAAGTTTATGGCTGAAGCTGGCATTTCAGTTTTGTAAGCCAAAACATCTCATATTTTGTAATTTTGTATAAAACATTTTTATAAAAGGTTTCAAAATATACTGACATAATGCAGTAGATATTTCTATAGTTATGTAAATCTTCTGTATTTTTATAAGAAATATTTTAATGGAAATTGCCAGTCGTCATATTTTGCTGCTGGGCAATAAAAATCTGCTTCTGGGGACCTTCTGTGGATACCCCTTGAATCATAAGCTGATTCTGCAAGTGCAAGAGAGAGGACTTTTTCTGGTGTGGCAAAGCTATTCTCAACTGTGTTTTTTTTCCACCATGACCTCAGCCATTTCCGCACTAGGCTGTTATAGTGCTATGATTCCACTTTCAATATCCTATGGAATCTTGGGGTTTGCAGTTTCGGGAGGGGCCATAGGATGTTGAAAGTGGAATCATAGTGCTATAACAGCCTAGTGCGGAAATGACCCTCCTTAGGAGTTCTTCTTGGGTTCCAAAGCTTCCTGTCAAACAGGGATACAACACAAACATATAAACAGAAAATCATTTGTTATTGAACACCAAGAAAATTTGAACATCCTGATATAGTATCCAAAACATAAAAAAAAAAAGATGAAATTAAACATCTATCAGGCCTAATGCAATCCTTGAGCTTGGTGCCTTTCTTCAACTTTCATGATATTGGGCTCCAAATTAGACAATGACAGTGGGAGGTCACTTTTTTGTCACCATATCGATCGACAGAGTTATAAAATATTTCACAGAAGCCTCTACTTTTGTAGATTTTAGTTCTTAAATCAAGATGTGGGAGGAGCTTAAGCAATTGATTTATTGGGCATGCTGAATTCAATTGATATATTGGAGAGATGTTATAAATAGGAGGGACACTATTGACTCCAGTTAAGGTTGCTGCTTGGGTATTTCATTAGTTCAGTAACCAGGGCCCCCATAAACCCTTGAGGTTGCCCTTCTCATATTTTTTCAGTTCGTGACCCCTTTCAAATGGGACAGGGCCTCCTTGGGGGCCATATGGTCCCTGCTGAGAATGGTTGGTGTTGTACACCAATTGTGGAATGCCCTCTTTATTTGCCCAGCCTCTCATGACCCACCTGGTATGTAGATTGCAGTGTCTGCAGCATTATGTGAAAGCATTCTTATTTTCTCAGAGATTGTAATCTGTTTACAATTTTATTTTGTTTTAGGCACTTTCTGCTGTTTCACTGCCGGTACTTTATTGCGAAATAATTGCAAACTGCAGAGCCAAAACTTAGGTAAGGTGAAGGAAGAATGGAGTATAAATGGTTTAAATAAGTGAATGGTATTTATCTTCTAAAAGCACCATGGGATGAAATCCCCTAACAAAGATGCCAGCAATACAAAGCCTATAGGTTCATTTGGCCACAAATCAAAAAGACAGGGGATTTCTTTGTTTCATCAGTGTGTAATTTTACCATCTGCGTTCAACATAGCTGTCAACAAGATACTTAACTGCTCTAATTGTCACAGGAGTGCATTTTGCAACTTTACCCAATTTGTTTAGATCTGTTAATCTGTGTTCATCGACTCTAAGAGGGCCAAAACAGATACATTTCATCCTAAAGTTCATAGGAATCAGCTAGAGACCTTACCTAAGTTTTGGCTCTGCAGTTTGCAATTATTTCACAATAAAGTACCAGCAGTGAAATGCAGAAAGCGCCTAAAACAAAATAAAAGTGTAAGCAGATTACAATCTCTGAGAAAATAAGAATGCTTTCACATAATGCTTGTCCTTAGTAGCAGTTACATGCCATATGCCAAGAGCATAATTTCTGAAATACGGTTTCAGGCACCTATTGGGACCTATGTGTATGCATATATGCATGTCTGTACAGACAGGTACATAGACAGACACACTCATTCTATCATTCAATGCAATAAATGTAGATTACATAACATCACAATGTAGCTCATAATCTATCTGTGGTTAAGCCCCATGCAGAAAATGCTGGGACAGATTTTAACTTGATGTTGTGTACCTAAGAAAAATGACAAAAGACTAGTAAGGTCTGAACAGGAATGGTGTCAATAAATTGCAAACTGTCTGGCTTTGATAGCATGGATCATGTTTCATCATGACACAGAAAGAAGATAGTAAAAAATAAAATAAGATAAAATTAAACTTAAAAATGTTTGACAGTATGTTAGAACAAAGTGAGATAGGAAATACAGAGAAGTTATCTATTTGCATGGCATTCTGCCATCGCCAACACTATCTAGCTTCCTAAGACCCCTTTAAGTTGGGGAATGGATAAGGAAAGCATGCTTATTGTTAACATGAGTGGGACTAAAGACAGATTGGAAAAGCATCCCGGGCAGGGAAAGATAAAACAGTATCTAATAATTCAGCGAGGCAATATCATTGGTACATGCACTATCAAGTGTCTGTGGGGAAATGTTTAGATGTTTTCTTTAGCAGGTGACTGAAATTAACGTGTGGTCTGCCATAGTCCCCATCTTTTATAGGTGGTGGTCAACATCTTCCCTACTCTTTTGCATTTGTTTGTGTTCTGGGGTTATACACCAATGTTGAAATTTAGAACATGCACATTTTGGAAAAGTTACTTGTTTTGGACTACAAATCTCAGAATCCTCAAGCCATCATGATGCTGCAAGGTGGTAAAATGCGGGAAGAAATCACTGGCTACATTATCTGCCAAATCTGGGGAACTCTAGAATTGACCACTTCTGAACTATTTGCACAGTATCCCCTGTTTCAATGGGAAATTTCTATATATCTTCTGTGGCATTTCTCAGCATCATTGGGATGTCCCTTTCTGTTAGGGAGGTGTCTACCATTTGTCTTTTCTCCAGCTCCAGAGTCTTTCTGCATGGGGCACTTCAGAAGCATTTACTATTGTTTCTTCCTCAGCTTTTTGTAGGACCACTACTGTAAGCTTTTGCAGTGCTCTTCTTCTGAATCACATCTTCCCTTCATTCCAAGGAGGGCCACATTAAGAGGGTATATTAGGGTATATTATAACAGGTACAAAAAGGAGGATATCAAGAGGATATACTAGAAGATGTACAACATAAGACATAATGCAACATCACTAAACTGTCATGTCCTTTGTCCACCTTGTGTGGAGTCCAATATATCTAAAGACTTAGAAACAAAAGCCAGAAGAATATATTGCCCTGCCAACAGCCACTATATATTCCTATATGGACAGCCTTCAACTATGTTTCTGTTAAGACCAAGAATGAACTCAATTTGTTGCCTTAACTCACATCTTTCTATGCATGATTTGTGGGTGATTTACCTACAAGTTGTCCTTTAGTTCCTGTGTCTCCCCTTTCCCCCTCCCCTCTCCCCTCAGTATAAATATTTTGTCTCTGCCTCTTATCTTCCAAATCACATTTCAGAGACTTCATAATTGCAAAGGCTAAAACTTGCCTAGTTATTTATTTGGAACGTTTGCATTTTGTAGCATCTCAGCCTGTCAGGAAAGCCCATTAAATACTTTGAGACCTTGTGTGTTTGGCTACCCTGCTCTAAATCAAATAAATTAGGCCCGTTATATTTTGAGCTGAAAGAGCCCTTAGGGATGAAGTTATTAGAGAGGAAACCCTATATCCTAGAAATAAGGATAAGGGGGAAAAATGAAGTTGGATAAAATGAAAGGAAGGGCCAATGTGTAACCATCAAATACAGTACAGTACTATAGCCTTGATCCACAACCCAGTTAAGCTCAAGAATCTGGATTTAAGCCCATACAGCCCCATTAAGTTTAATGACACTAAATTGATTTAAATCCAAGTACTTCCTTTTAATTTAGAAAGTAGATTGAGCAACTATTTAACTAGGCTACAAGCAAATAAACAATAAGATGTTAGTCCATAAAAAGCTAGAAGAGAGAGTATGTGTGCATGTGTGTTTGTGTGTAGACAGACAAAATGTGCCAGCTAGAATGTCTGGAGGATCTCAGTGCCCTTAATGAGTCTATAACATATTGTGCAAGTTTGTTGACCTTGTGAATAGATCTGTGAATTGATCTGTAATAGTGAATGGACAATTGATGTATGCCCAGAGAGTTTTAACAAAAGATTGTTAATATTCCTAAACACTGGGGGATGTTTCTTGTTGGCTAAGAAAGTGTCTGGCCTCCAAAAGGTGACCCATCCTGCTAGGGAAACTGGCAAAGAATCAGTTTTGGAGTATGAGTTTAGGGAGGCGCAATGAGGAAGGAATGTCAGTGGAGTTAGTGAAACCTGAGGAACAGACTTGGCAAGATGGTTGATCGAAAGAGTCTCCAGTTAGGAATCTGATTCTGGATCAGCGGTTTTGCTGCCAGATTTTAGGAATCTATTTGGTTGTAATAGGTTTGCTGTTATTATTGTAAATAAAATACCATGCAATAGTAGTATACAAAGACATGGCTGTGTTAGTTCGTTTCAGAATAAAAAGATACAATATAATCCTGTGGACCTGTTAAGAGAGAGAGAAAAAATTGTAACACAAGATTTTGTGGAATCCAGTCTGCTTCAATAGACACGCAGTGTTTCCAGTGTTCTGTCTAATGGAAACATCAGTGTTGCTTCTCATTGCACGGAAAGAGTGCACCATTTTTCAGTGATGCTTGATGAAGTGACAAATATCAGCAGCTTATTTCATGCATTTCACCATGCTTTGGCCATATCTGCTAGGCCTGGTGTCCATGCACTCAGTGGGAAGTGCATGGACACCAGTGGGAGGTCCGTACAGTAATGCCTATGAACATACAGCCATACTTCAATATTCAATGATATCAGGAACTCCAGCCATGTAAGGTTCCAGATTGTGTGGAGAACCAATTACCATAAAGCTGTATTCAGGCATCCCCCTGAATGTGTAGCTGTGAGTGGGTGGGGCTAGGGTAACATGAGAGGGCAAAGGCCACAAAAATGGATCTCCTTGTGCAGGAAGAAAATGTGAAACAGTCTAACAAGACATTTTAAAGATATTTGATTGCCCTTTGACTCATGGGGCTGTGCAGTGTTTTAATCTGCTGGCAAAGAATATTTTTAATAAATGCCAATTTAAGGGTTCTCTAGGCTTTGGTGGAAACAGTCTTATCACACTCAATCTATTTTTTGGGATGTATCTACACTGTACAGTTATATCAGCTCCTTAATACTCATAGTCATAACTCCATCCCAAGGAATCCTGGGATTTTTAGTGGGGTGAGATACTTTGAATTCTCTGTCAGGAAGCTCTAGCCCATTTCTGCAGTTCCTAAGTTATCCCCAAAACCCTGAATTATCAGTGTAATTCTGTGGTGTAGACAAGCTCTACTATTGTAGTTCAGAGAACTGGACCAAAGATCTTTAGTAGAGATTTCTAAATAGTATTGAAAATCCCTGATAGCTTTGTCTAAGGGTTGCCATAAGTCAGAAACAACTTGAAGGCACACAACAACAACAACAACAACCCTATCCTAACCACAGACTCCAGGATTACTTGGTATGGAGCCATGATAACTGAAGTTGGTAGGAACCTGATATCCCTGTACAGGGGAGATGGACTCTGGATTCTCCTCTCTGGCATAGGCAGAGTGGAACCAAGCAATCCAGGCGGCTGTTTTCATAACATGCGGGTGTCATCTCATGGCATAAATTGTGTGTGATCTTTGCTGGATGTTGTTTTTGGTTTTTATCATTTATAGTGTATCCATCACCCACAGAATGGCCATTCAAGGGATGCTATCATGCAAAACCGTTAGTCATGGGGGGAGGGCTTTGATTGTTGCGGAGTGGAAGAGAATACCAACCTCCACAATGACCAAAAAAAGAAAGACATACACAGTCATAAAGTGGACTTGAACTTGCATACGTCAGTAACAGAGAGCCAGCATGGTATAGTGGTTTGAGCATTGGACTATATCCCTGGAGACAAGGGCTTAGTTCCCTGGTTGGCCATGGAAACCCACTGGGTGACTTTGGGCGTATCACATGCTCTCAGCCCCAGAAAACCCTGTGAAAGGTTCATCTTGGGGTGGCCATAAGTTGGAAATGACTTCAAGGCAGGCACACAACAAGAACAACAACAACAACAACAACAACATCACTAACAAAATGCCAGCCAAAGAGCACTAAGGTTTTTTTTCTTAAAGGGGCAGTTCCCTTGGACAGGAAGATGACCACCATCAAGGAGAGAAATTTTTTAGCAACCTTCCCAAGTCACTTCCATCAATCTTCTTACAAGCACTGAACTTCTTTTATTTATTTTTTCTCTTCGACATCATCCCTTATTCTTTGTATGTCACATAATATAAATTTAATTGTAAGCCTCAGGAACTGCCATATTGCTTAGCTTGTAAGTCACCCTGAAAGACTTTTTGATTGAAGGGCAGCATATAAATACTCTTAAACTAAGAAATATTTTAACTTAGGATCCTTGTGGAAACAGATACACACAGGCACTCTCTCTCTCTCTCTCACACACACACACGGGGGGGGGAGAGGAGAAGCTTTGCTAACTAAGCTTTGCTGGCTTAATCATTTTGCCAAAACACAGCTTGTACTATTAAATGTGAAGCCAGTCCCATCAAGTATAGATTCATCACAGGTGCAATGAGGAAAACGCAGTCCTATTTGTACTGTCATACAATATTAATATTGGACTGGATTTTTACATTGAAAAACTGGATGAGAGAAATGATTGGTGTGACTCATTCTGGCAACTAAACTCAACTTCTGGTCAAAAGCTATCCAGTGTCTATTACAAGGATGGGAAACCTCTCGCCAGCTGTGGCCTGTGGAGGTTCCCTTCCACCTGTAATCTCCTGCTTTTACCTCCAATCAGGGATTTGAGATCAGAGGTAAGAGGCTATTTAAGGTCAGCTGTTGTATGGAACTTGGCTGTGCTTTGCAGAAAAAAATATTGCATGGGATTCAGCTGTGCTTTTCACTTTGGGAATCTGTTGCCCTTGTGGTTGCTGTGGAGCAGGCATGCTCCAGATCTGAGCTGGGCTTTGCATGACTGAAAGCTATTGCATTGTGTGTGCAGCCACAAACTTCATCTAGAACCTGGTTCCACTTGGCCAGCTGAATGTGTGGAGCAAGTCTGCATTCTCCTGGTGACAAAGTTGACTATGCAGGGAAACTAGATAGATTGCATTTGTGAAAATCCTTTAAAAATCAAGGTTTAAGGCAAGCAGTGCAGTGCAAATGACAAACTTAAAAGCCACCAACTCAAAAGTTATCTACACAATATGCCAGGCTTCAAGGGCTGCCTCTCAACTCTGGGCCAGTTTATTTCTCATTACATTCATGCCTAGATCTCTGCAAATAAGCAAACCTTTAGTTTCCTGGGAAAAATGATGCTTACATAGCACTTACAATTCTCAAAGAACCACTGTTCAATGTGCACACAAATGTGGTTTCACAAGAAGACAGAGATTATTTTATTGCCCCAGGATGCCAGGAAATTTTCGTTTGACTTCCTCTGATCTTTGGGATAAAAGTGGGACAGTGAGGAAAGAATTCCCTTTGCTGTCTTATATTTCTGTTTTCAGGAAAATGTGTTATGTTTTCTAAGATCTGATACTCTGCAGTTTATTTTTAGCCCACCAGAAGTACTATTTTACATTTTACCTCCTCTGTTTTCTTTTTCTTTTAATTCCTGCAAAGGAATAATTTGTCCTCTCTAACTTCCTCTTTCTAAGCTTTCTAATAGCACTGCAGTTGTGGCTGTAAAACTGGTTATACCTTTCACACCTCTTAGTGTTATTTAGGATATGATTCCACAGCCTGTAAAAGCCAGGGCTGCAAGACTGTCTTATTCTGTTACAGGAGTCTCTTGGGGAGATTATTTGCCAATAATTTCCAGTAAATTTCTTTCTTTTTTCCTTTCTTCCTTTTTGCTGATAATCTCCATTTTTTAACATTGCAATCCTAGACAGTCATCTCTGGAAAAAAATCTTGCTTGACTACATTAGAGTTGTTTCTCAGTAAAAAAATGTCAGAAGAACTGGACTGAAAGTCTATATCCCATTACCTGTGTGTAAGCTCCAATAAACTTCTGAGAGAACAGGTATAAGACTGCACTGTTTGCTTCATCTTGTGATGGAAATTTGAATTTCCCTAGATCTCCAATATCTTGAATTCCAAAGGTTTTTTTCCCCTTTGTCTAGGTTTCTCTACAGGCAACAAATAAAATTTGTAAGTAGGAAAATATTTCTCCAATAGAATAAATCATACATTGTGATTTGTCTGTGGAAAATTTTGTAGCATTAATTGAAAATATGGTCGGACATATGTACTGTTGAATTGCTATTACTCTTGCTTTAACCCTAAATTCATTTAGGAAACGTTTCTTCATATTAGTGTTCTTTTTACACATTGACTCTCTTTTGGTTTTCCTCGGGTTAAAAAACAGGCAAGCTATCTTTAGTATAGCTCAATATCAAGCTGTTCTCTCAATCAGCAAATAAGAAAATCTTGGAAGGAAAATGTCTCTGTATTTCCAGTCATGAATGCAAGTTTGAACATTTAGTACTTTGTATTTTGATGTTTACATTATAATAGGATTTAATAGAATAGCATAGCATAGCTTGGCATATAAAACTCATACACTGTGCGGAATTCTGTAGATCATGACCAATTGCTCATGACTGTAGTCCCCTATGCTGCGGGTCTTGCAAAGATGTACATTTAAAATTGCATCATAATGATAGAAATCTGAGCAAAATCACATCCATGGAGTGATAATACATACTGTATACTTCTTCACTGATTCCCCTGTACATATCTAAATGGATTTCATCACTATTAACTATGGTCTCCTGCCAAATCATGGGATAGGGGCCATTACATTGCAATAGTTTTATTCGTTCCTAGTGTGAAGATCAAAGAAAGTGGAACTGGAAGACATCTGCTATCCCCTACTATTAAGTAGTTACTCAACAGGGATTAGAATCTCCTGACCATCCAGATGTTATTGCACTGTAACATCCAGCATACCCAACCATTGATTATGGCTAGGATTTATGAGAGCTGCAGTTCAATATCTCTAGAGCTGCAAAACTTTCCACATCTGCTATATAAGCTTGTCCTTGAAACATCTGGATGAGGCAATTCAAGATCTGAGGTACAGTGTCTTCAGTGTGCAGATAATATCCAGCTCCTGTTTGATTTGGTCAAGGTGGTGGTTATGGATCTGAACAGTTGCCTGAGATTAGCAGTGACTTAGGATGATGAATAATGGGCTGAATGAGATGACAGAAATGTAAAGCTCTTACAGGGATGGTACCATTTCAGAATGCAGTCACAAATTCCTCCATAGCAAGCAGACAAGCAGACCTCCATGTGACCTTCACATAAATAGGAAAGGTTTTGGCCCAACATACCCTGGATGCTACTTCTCTGCTTACAGGATTAAAACAAAATAAGAAAATATTTTTAAAAATATGTCCTGCATCTGCATCATAAAGTGCATAATGCATCCCTTAGGGAGGGCAATTTTCCAGCTTGTTTAAAAGAAGCAATTATATGGCCACTTCTAAAAAAGCCCTCCCTAGATCCCCTGGATATGAAGTCTCCCATCTCCCATTTTAAAGCAAGGTGATCGAGAGGGCTGTTGGTCTTCAGCTCCAAGCTGTCTTGGATGAAACAGATTATCTAGACCCATTTCAAACTGGCTTCAGGGCAGGATATGGAGTCGAGACTGCCATGGTCGCCTTAGTGGATGATCTTCACCTAGGTATCGACAGGGGAAGTGTGACCCTGCTGGTACTCTTGGACCTCTCAGTGGCTTTCGATACCATAGACCATGGTATCCTTCTGGAACACCTGAGAGGGCTGGGGATTGGGGGCACTGCACTTGAGTGGCTCCGGTCCTATCTCTCAGGTAGAAACCAGGTGGTGATGCTTGAGGACAGCTGCTCCTCGAAAAAGGAGCTTAATTCTGGCATCCCTCAGGGCGCTGTCCTGTCCCCAATGCTGTTTAACATCTACATGAAACTGCTGGGAGAGATCATCAGGAGGCATGGAGCAAGGTGCTATCAGTACGCTGATGACACCCAGATATATCTCTCCATGCCTCGGATAACAGCATCAACTAAGGGTGGCATCTCACCTCTGAACGAATGTCTTGAAGCAGTAATGGACTGGATGAGGAAAAACAGACTGAAGCTGAACCCAGATAAGACGGAGGTACTCGCTGTTAAGGGCCCTAGCCCAGGTATGGAGGCCTGTCACCCAGTCCTAGACAGGGTCACATTTCCCCTGAAAGACTGTGTTCGCAGCTTGGGGGTGCTTCTGGACTCACCACTTCAGATGACAGCTCAAATAGATGCGGCGGCCAGGAGTGCCTGTTATCAGCTTCGGCTGATACGCCAGCTGCGCCCCTTCCTGGAGCTGGAACACCTAAAAGCAGTGGTGCATGCGCTGTTAACTTCATGACTTCACTTCTGCAATGTGCTCTGCATAGGGCTACCCTTGTGCTTAGTCCGGAAGCTTCAATTAGTTCAGAATATGGCAGCCAGGATGGTCACCGGAAGACCTAAAACTGACCATATAACACCAATTCTGAAGTCTTTACATTGGCTGCCTGTTAGTTTCCGGGCACAGTACAAGGTGTTGGTTCTTACCTTTAAAGCCCTTCATGGCTTGGGGCCAGCCTACCTGCGGGATCGCCTTCTCCCATACAATTCGCCCCGCACACTAAGGTCCTCTGGGAGGAATTTACTGCAGCCAGTCAGAACTAGGTTGGCTGCGGTTACCCAGAGGACCTTCTCTTCTATCGCTCCCAAGTTATGGAATGGCCCGCCAGAGGAGACCCGGCATATTACCAGTCTTGACAGCTTTAAAAAAGCAGTCAAGACTGATCTCTTCCGACAGGTCTTCCAAGACTAGCATTTCCATCGCCTCCCATCAATTGTCTTGCTGTTCTTTCAATAGTTGATTGATTGTTGTGTGTTTTAGAGGACTGGTTTTAGGTGGATTGGTGGGTGGGGAGGATTGGGTATGTTTTTTAATGTTTTTTAATGTATTAATGTATTTAATGTTGTTCACCACCTCGATCCATGTCGAGAGGCAGGATAGAAATAATAATAATAATAATAATAATAATAATAATAATAATAATAATAATAATAATAATAATAATAATAGTGGTACAATCAGTTCTACTCCCTCGCCAACATCTTATCCTTCCCTACTGGTGTACATGTAGATGCACCCCTGATATGTAAGCACTTTCCACTGATATCAGGAGACATCGAGCCCTTTCACACTGCATGGTCATTTCACTATTACTGCACTGTAACCACCATGGTTCTGTCCTATGGAGTCTTGGGACTGACAGTTGAAGAAGTTAAGAGTTCTTAGTCAGAGAACTCCTGTGCCTCACCAAACTACAAATCCCAGGGTCCCAACATCTGAGGGATGTTGCCACAGCAATTAAGCTGAAATCATAGCACTATATAATTGTGTGATGTGAAAAGATGCTTTGTTTCTGGGCATATTTTTCAGGAATCTGTAAAGTTGCAACGTTTACTATGTAGTCATTTTATCAAAAAGCTATTTTAATTTTATAATACATGCTATACAAAGTTATTTAAACCTGACAGAGTTCACATCTGCTTTAGACTTTCAGTAGCTCAGTTTGTCCTAATGAGTCAAGGCAAAAAATTAACCCATATTATAGTTAACTCTCATACTAAACAATTAAACCTAGTGAAGTTCTAGGGACATCTGTGCCACAGTATCAAGTATCAGCCTTTTTTTTTCTTCCAAAATGTGCTAGCCATTTTCTGAATTATTCCATATTCAACACTGCTGACATTTGTGTGGATAAAGACTATTTTACTATGAACTGTTGAAAGTGAGTGTACTGTCCCTTCAAAGACTGTGTGGAATGATTGAACCAGCACCTTTCATCCTGATATTCTGCTCTCTAAACAGCCCGGAGGCTTTGAAATGCAAATAATCTCTACTGAGTAGTGGGAGGGTTTTTTGGGTTTTTTTGGGGGGGGGGTGGTTATTCCCAAAACTACACAAGGCATGTCACTAAACTGCCCAGCCGCCCCTTCAACAAAATACAAGAACAAAGCTCCCGTGCAGAAACAAACTCATTTTCCATTAAAACAATGTACCGGTAATTGGAAAGTGTTCTGATGACATTTCACTGCTAAACTTTAAGGAAATTCTGTCACATTGAGAATATTAATACATCAAATAGAAAATTGAGATAGAGAACTTTCTTTTTTTAAATGGTGATATATTATAGTTATGGAATATAGCTAAAGTAAAATGTATATGAAAAAAGTTATGAACTGTAGCCTTAATAGGTTAACAGTCTTAACACTGGAATGAAGAGAGTGCTCACATACCAGATGGAGCCACACCAGGGGAGAATCCTATTACAATATCAAGTGCAGAGTGCCTTTGACATTATCAAAGTTTGTTCAGGCATTCTTTTTTTCACTTCCAGACTTTAAAAAATGAATATTTTAATTTTTCCCCAACATAACAACAGTGTCTCATCTCTGTTCAAAACCATACCACTAACAACTTACCTAATCTAACTGGCACATTGTAAACTTTTACACATGCGCTCATCCAGATAATTACACAATTAATTTTCACTTAGTACAGCTGAAACAAGGATAATGAAATTTCCACTGGTGTACTGTTACATCCGGGGGTCAGGGGTCAGCTTCCTGTTTGGATAAGGGTGAGTTTAAAGAGGATTTCTGACAGTCTCCTTGCTTCGACTGAGTCTGAAAACATTGTGATGGAATTTCAATTTGCAGCTTACATCAATGAAAGGAGCAGATGTTGGGAGTGTGCCACAGCCACCCTGGGAACGCATGTAGCACAGGTGTAGTCAGAAAGTCAGTGTCTCTCCCTTCCTCCTTCTCTCCTCCACCCCCTGCCCCTTTACAAGGAAAGCAATGGAACACAATTTGGAATTTGGATTTCTATTTAAATGTTACACTCCACTGATTTAGAACTGAGACAATCCCATTGATGTGGCTCCTAATATACATGCTAAGTAACTGTGTCTTCATCCTGCATTGGCTAACCCCTTTCCCCACCCTGAATCATAGTGTCCAGGGCACAATATCCATTGCTTTTACAAATCTTTGTGAAAGGGATGTGTGGGTGGGTGTGCATGTGGAGAGGGAAGAGTACATATGTTTTATATTAATGTGCACAAAGAGCTCATAGTATGGTAGAAAAAGGACTAAACTCAGTACGACAGCGACAGACTCATTTATCTGAGTGAGGATCTGCTGAGATCTCAGAGAGACTGTTGGTAGTGGCAGTGGTGGTATTAATAGGGATAGTGCTCTAGATTTCAAGCAAAAGGAGCATGTGTACATGGTATGCATGAAACTGAGTACACCCCACACAACTGCTACTCCTATTCCAGTAGTTTCTCTCCTCCCCAAGGCTTTTCTCGCAGCGAAGTTACTTGTAACATGGAAATTCAGCTGGTTTGTGGTGGTGGAAGCATCACAGACAATGTAGCTAGGTGGGGAAGTACATACTCTCAAAGGTGCAAGTGAGAGGGGGTAAAATGAAGGCATTGACTCCCAGATAGAAATTCTGCCTCACCAATGATATTTTCCTTCAGCCTCCAAATTTCTAGTGCTGCAGAGATTGATACATGAAAATCATTCACATCTAGACCTCTTCTATTTGCAGTGTTTGTATTCCCTTGGGAATTTTGCCTGCCCTTTTTCTTTGGGAACCTAAACTGTACTTCTAAATATTCAACTGAAGTTTCAAGGTACAGCAATGCTAGAAATTTGGAGACTGAAGGAAAATTTCATGTGGAGTTGGGGGCAGAATTCTTCATGGGGTGCAATAGTCCCACTTTGCTTCCTTGTAGCTACACCTGTGCACATACCCTTTTTGCTCTAAAAACTGACCTGTTGTTCCCATTTTGTATATGGTTGGAGAAGAAAAGGCTTGAAATATGTACATCTGCTGCCATTATGTTTAGGAAGAAAGCTGAAGAGTTCAGCGTTTAATAGGGATAATGACATGCCCCACTAAAGGACCTGTGGAGGATAACTTTCTCTAAAACATAACTAACTTAATTTTTCAAAAATCTTCTCCTTCCTCTAGTTTCCAGTATCTTAATCTGGTAGGCACACACTCCAGCTATAGCATTCAAATTCATGTCTGCTAGTGTATTCAGTTGATGGTATGCAAGGAATTCTGTCTACTGACTACCCTTTTCAGATGAAGAAATATTGTTGCTATCAAAGAGTCTTGTCATGCGTACATAAACTTGCAGACATTATACTCGCAGCCTGGAAAGCAACCTGTGTGGTCTTTTTTTCCACTGCACACCTTACAGTGGGACCACAGAAGACGTGTGTGGTTATGTTTAGAGTGTCACACCATGGGTTAATTTGCAGCAGCAGTATCTTCCAATTGTAAAATGTAGTGCCCCAATAGACAAGAGCAAATGGCTGCCTTCTAAAGAGGATAGAAAAAGTGAGCAGGACAGAATAGAGCAAGTGTGAGGGACCTTTGGCCTTCCTGTTATTTTGGACTGCAGTTCTATGATCCGCCATGGCAACTGGTCACATCCATGTCAGTGGCAGCTGGGGATGAAGCTGCACTGGGTCTGAGCGCAAATTTTTAAGGAGCTCTCCAAGGTTCTGAATCAATTTGAGGACTAGGTTTCAGCACATTGGATAGTTCCTTGAATGAAGCCTCCCTTACAATGCCCTATACAGCCTGAGAGTCAAAAGCCAAACCATCTGAAGAACCAAACATGACCTGTTCACACTTTGCTATATTTCCACCTGTGCCTTTTTTTTTTTTTTAAGGAAAAGGCCTGCTGCAGTCTCACTACACCACATCACTATTTGAAAGGATAGCCTAAATGTACAGGAAAGGAGCAAAATGAGAGAATGGAATGGAATTAAGAGGCATAAAAAATAAAACTGAATTCTGTACACAGGCAAAAACAGAGGATGAGAATGAGATGTATGAAACAGAACTGGTGCAGATTAAGTTAAATGCAAGGAATTGTGAAAAGAGGTAGAAGGCAAAGCAAATAGTGATTGGCATGATTGAAAAGGGCCAGCCCTACCAATAGGCAGACTGATCCCCCTGCTTCAGGCTGTAGATTTGGTTGTCATGAAAAGGCAGAAAATAGTGGTGTATATTGCCTGCTAGGGATAGGTGAGATGCTTGTGGGATTTTCTAATTCTTGTGCCAAAATAGTGCATGATGAAACTTGACTTGAGTGTGTGGCACGTGCCATCTGGTGTTCTGCCTTAGGCAGCCAAACATCTTGAGTCAGTACCTAAACTGAACAGTATCTCTTTGTACTGAGTAACAATGTAAGCCAGACCATCCTAGGGCAGCAAACACATTAGTAGTGCTTCAAATTTCAAGCAGTCCTTTCTTCCTCCTTTAGCACAAAGCATAATAACTGGGCAACCATTTTCTTTTAAGTACAACCTATTTCTTGAATGATGTATGATTAATTACATGAATTAGTGACCAGTGATTTGGGAGAAAATGGCAAGTAGAAATGAGATATAAATGCAGGTTTTCTCAGGCATTCTCTTGGCTTAGGCATTCTTTTTTGTTCTCCAACAAACCAGAAAATATATTTAAGATGCTCTGCACTAGCAGTACCAGGTTTCAGGTAAACAGCAGTATTTGTTTTCACAGCAACAAAATCACTGTATTCATTATCCAAAATACACATTTTTTAAGCCAGCCAGAAGGCACAAAGCTGGCTTTTGAAGATCCTGTTAACCTTCTCTTCTCCAGGCTAAACATACTCAGTTCCCTAGGCCAATCCTCAGAGGGCATGGTTTCTAGGCCTTTTACCATTTTAGTTGCCCTCCTCTGGACATGTTCCAGGTCGTCAATATCCTTCCTGAACTATGGTGCCCAGAACTGGACACAGTATTCCAGGTGGGGTCTGACCAAAGCAGAATAGATCTAGACACTATAGCCCTATTGATGCAGCTCAGAAGTACATTGGGTTTTTAAGCTGCTGCATCACACTACTGACTCATGTCTTCTAGATCCTTTAACCACATGCTGTGGTCAAGCTAAATGTCACTCCATCCTATATCTGTACATTTCATTTTTTCTGCCCAAGTGTAGCACCTTACATTTCTCCCTGTTCAAATTCATTTTGTAAGTTTTGGCCCAGCTCTCTAACCTGTTAAGATCATCATGAATTCTGATCCTGTCCTCTGGGGTGTTAGCTACTCCTGCTAATTTGGTCTGCATCTTATTTGAATGTTTGCTTATGGTGGTGCTTAAGGTGTCCTAAGGATGGTAGGGAGGTACAGATGAAAAGTTAAGTGAATCTCCTTAATGGCCAAGGGGCAACCAAGAACAAAGACAGTAAAAGCTAGGCAATATTTTTTTTCCTCCATTGACACCCTAAAAGTGCTTCCATTTGTAAACTAGATGTGTTCTTCTGCCTGTACTTAGTAAAAAGAGGTCAGTATACTTAAACAACAAAATAGTGTGTGGCTTGGTGCCTGATGGGTGTATCATACCATCATGCCACCTTAATCTCTAAAGAATTATTGACCAGAACCCTGTTAGGGGAGAGACTGCCCATCTGCTTGTCCAGGCCTTGGTGATCTCACACCTGGATTATTGTAACAGCTTACTGGCAGATTTGTCTTCCTGCTCCCTTCTTCCTCTGGTTTTAATTCAGAACAATGCTGTCCGGGTTGTTTTAAATCTGCCAAAATATTCACCTGTTTTTATTCCCCGTAGATTTCTACACTGGCTACCAGTTCAGGCCAGGGTCTGTTTCAAATGTTTGGTCCTGGTATTTAAAACTTTGTGTTCTAACCTCCCACAGTACCTGACAGCTTGTTTTGTCTGATACGTTCCACCCAGGAATTTGAGATCTACAGGCAAAGGATTATTGTCTGTTCCACCAACGTGTACAGCTCTGCTGCGAGACTTTTCAAGATCTGAGTCCGTATTTGTGGAACGGTCTTCATTTGGACCTTTGGCTGGGGGAAGAGCTCACCCATTTTCGTAAACAGTTGAAGACCTTCCTCTTTGGCTCTCCATCTTAAGCCACTGAGTTGTGTTTAAGGTGCTGAGATGGGTAGCGACTGGTGGGGTGTTGGGGATTTCATGCCATGTATTATGTATTGCTGTGTTTTTTTGTTTTAATGTCCTTCTCTTTTATTGTCTGTTGTTGTTCTGCCCTTTGGTGGAAAGAATGTTGTAAATAAACATTATTATTATCCTCCTCCTCCTCCTCTTGGGAAGCAGCCACTGCAATTGATGGGGTTGTTTTCCTCTGGGACTCTGGAAGCAGCTGACAGATATTCCTAATCTCTCCCATGAGTCATCTCATATGGAGATTGCTTGTGGGAGGGGTGGGTGGCAATATTAGCCAGTTGCTTTCAGATCAATAGGGAAAGATGCCCATCAATTGCCATGGCTGCTGCCCAGTAGTTAAGGATTGGAGGACTTTCACAGTCCCTATGTAGACACTCTGCGACATTCATAACTGCCACCGAGGATTCTGACCGTTGTCTCTACCTAGTCGTTAGCCCCAGCCAGCTGGTCAGGATTTGTGGGAGCTGTAGCACAGTACGTCTGAAAGTGAACAACAAGGGGACGCCTGTTTGGTCTGTGACCAAGGAGATGCTTGGTGGAAGCACCCACTTTTTTGGAAAACTAAGTAGAGTTCTTAGTGAAGTCCAGTTCAAGAAACTCTGTTAAGTTAAACTCTGATCTTGACCTGTTTGAACTGACCATGCTTTAACACTTAAAGTAAGCAGAGTTTTTTGAGTTTGCATCTAATGGCAAACTCTTGTTGCTTTATAATTGAAAGGGGAACCTTTCAACTGCCTCTTCAAGCATGCCAAAGGAGTTGAAAAAAGACAGAATTGTCTGTGGAAATATACTTTTTATGAACTACAGTTCCCAGAATCTTCTAGATGGGGGAAACTCTTAGAGTTAGAATTCCCCCCTAAAAAAGAAATTTTTCTAAGCTTTGGGAAGGAATATGTAAACCAGAGACTTGTTGTGACTTGTGTGTGTACTAACTATCTGATGAGCCAAAACTATGGTGGGTTTAACTAAGGTTTGCCACTATGCAGGCACCGATTCCATGCTCATTGTTTTACATAGACACACTAAGTTCTAAGGTGGTGTGGTATGTTTGATGAATTTATTTTACATGGTCAAACTTCTGTTGTGTCCTGACCTTTTCGAAAGACGAAGAGCATGTAACAATGACCCTCAAAGAAGTGAAAATAGTAATGCCTCTCATATATTCCAATAAACAAAGAATGCCATGTTAAAGTATAAACATATAAAATACTTCGTGCCCTTTTTATGTCATATCTATATATTTCAATGTAATCATTAATAAATAATCAAAAACTATTTAAGATTTTCACTAAATTGTGATACTTTTATGTTGGGTCCCATAGAACACAAGATTCCTTAAGAAGATGATGTAACTAATACTGAGTCTTTTGCAGGAGACCACACCTGATGTTAGCAGTGCCCAGAGACCAATTTCAGACACTCTGGAGTTACAGATGGATGAACCATAAAATCCTGACCATCCCATATGCTGATACATTCCCTGCAAAATAAATGGCAACTCTCCAGCAGAGAGATTTCAAAGGCAACATAGTATAGCCTTTATTAGTCCAGAGTGGGTGGGTAGGGAGGGGGTGAAAAGACATATGAATTCAGTTTACCAGAGGTCCTCAGACAACCTTCAGGATTTCATGGCAGAGCTGAAGGCTGCTTTGGCCAAAAAGAAATCACATCTTTTACAAAAGAAAGATGGTAAGATACTAAAGATATCAAATAACAAAAGTTATCACAGCATTTTAGAAGTCCTGCCTACTGACAATATATCAAGTTAGTTTTCTTTTGTAGTGCATTTGCTAGCTGCCATCCAAATTCAGAACTGAGTTGATATAACTGAAGGGAGTCTTCCTTAGATGTCATCCTTGTTAAAATTCTATAGTACTCATGGTTCATTGAACACGGATTTACTATCAGTCCCAAAGCACCAGATGGAGTGTTTGGGAAACCACATTTTCTTAATACAGATAAAAGCATACGTGAAAAGAATAGACAGTTCATTCTGAATTTTGTGTACTCTTGGTGATCAGCAGGGAAGACTGATGCTGAAGGTGACATGGCAGAATAGGGATAAAACTATTCTGGGATATAGGAACAGTGGTTTCTTCAGGTTTTGAAAAATCATATGGAAAACTATACATGAAATTAAGATTAATACAGGGAGAAGAAAGCTTTATGCTTGCAAATGAACTGTGCTAAAGATTCCATAAGTCAGAAATCACATGAAGGCACACAACAACAAAGATTTCAATAGTTTCACAAAAAGTTTCAAAACATATAGAGTGAGGTATACTTTTTCAATGGGACTTAAGTCATAATTTGAATGAGTTCAGATGCTTTCTAAGCATGGATCCAATCCAGAGTATATAACACACACATTAACAGTTGTGGGGGAAATAATATAGTCAAATATCTACTTGAAACTTCTGTCTCTTCATGAATGTTTTGCTTATAATTTAATTAACCAATAAAGTTGATACTGATTTTGTTAATGTTATGATAATTATTAAAAATGTATTATTAATTCCTTTCTCCTCCTAGTGTTTGTATCTATTTTAAGATGTGGTGTCCTTAAACAATTTCTCCCCAAGATTTTCAACGCTGGATAGCTTGACAAGAACAGCTGCCATTTTAAAAAGGGCAAGGTTTTACTTTTACTTTACTTTTTACTTTTCTTTACAATTGGTGGATGACAACCATTGGACTCTCTGTGGATTCCTTCACCTGTTGTGTCCACAGCTGGCGGCTCCAGTGCCAGTGAGCTGATGAACCTTCTGGGCATTTCAGTCAGAATTTGAAGAAGCTATTCAAAGTACTGAACGTATTTTGGGGATAAGATGTAGCAGATTGGATAGCTACATTAAAACCTACATTTAAAACCTGCATTAAAACTAACAGTGAACTTACTGCTCCACTGACATGCACCTGGCCTATGTAACACCTCCACTTCCCAAACATTTTTAATTTCTATAATGCTTTCAGAATTCATATGAGCAATTTTGTATGGTCTTGACAAACTGATCCCAGAGAAAAGACAGATAAGAATCCTATCCTTTCTTGGGATCTCTGATTAAAAGTCTTAACTTTTTACTTAAAAATAAATCTAGCTGTCCAGCTCTGGATAATAAATCTAGCTGTCTGTAAGCAAGGAGTATGGACATATCTTAAGATGTTAAATTCCTGTAGTCAGTAATAAACCGTGAAACAAAAAAATCCTTTCATAGTGTGCTCATACAGCACTGTAATTCCACTTAACTGCCATGACTGTTCTCTCTGAAATCCTGGAGTTTGTAGTTTGGAGGAGCATGGAGGAGTTTTCTGGAGGTGAATTCTAAACATTCCTACCTAAACAACCAATCCCAGGAATACATAAGATGCTGATACATAAATTAAAGTAGAATTATAGTATTACAACTATGTAATGTGAAAGGAGTCTTCATTCAATGGTCAGAAACTGTATAGTGAAGTGCTGAAAGTATTTTTCTCTCACTTGTTATTCAAGGATGGAACTTCAGGGCCTGAAAATTTCAGACTGGAACTTCTCTTTGGGAATATTGTTTCTTTTCCCTGCATATCACCACAAATCTGAGAAGTTGCTCTATTGCAGAATGGACTTCTAATTTTATCAGAATTCTATCACTATGTAAGAATATGCTTTTTTTCCTTTTACAACGTTGTAAATTAAAAGAAGTCTTGGCCTTTTGGACAATTTCAGTATTACTGGCCAGAATCCTCTATCACAATCTACATTACGTAACTTTACATATACTTAGCTATGTAGCAGAGGCACAAAGAAATCCTGTTAGTGAATTGTGAAGATGCATTACACACATGGTCAAGAGTGTCATGATGCTCTTCAGGCTCTATCAACGCACATCAGCAGTCTCTAGCTGGTATCCTGATGCACAACTAGACCAATGTGCATGGTTCTCAATGAACTTCAGTCTCAATGTGCATCGTCTCATTTTGCAGCAGTCCCAATACTGCATTGTTCACTTTGCTGGTTTCCCTACATAGTAATGTAATAGCAGCCCTTTACTGGATACAGACATTATGGAACTCCCAGTCCTAATTCGCAGAGACAGAATCTTGAAAGCTGTTGGGTGCCAAACTATTTTTGGAGACATTATTTTTAAATTATATTATCAACTGTTTAAAACTGTGGTTTTAGTTTGTATAAAAAATAGGTCATGTGTAGTGTTTTGAGCATACTTTTCTTTTATGTCATGCTACTTTGTGAAGAAGATGCGATATAAATCTAATGAATACAGAACGAGAAACAAGCAATCAAGCATTATACATTTGGGCATGTGAGAAAGGAAGAATTTACCCACTAGAAAACTGGTAAATGGCTGTGATTCTTTTGCAGAATCTCCTACCAATTTCCTTCTCCTCTTCTTTCTCAAATCTCAGTATTAGTCAATTTGTAGTTTTAAATTTACATATTTTTCCCTAAATTAGCAACTATTTATGAGCAACAACCAGGGCTTGCCCATTCTCCACAATCCCAGCTCCAGCCTTGAATCTGAAAGAAATGGAAATAATTCCATCAGGTAACTAGTTTTCTTACTGACAGAAACAGTGGGGAAGAAACTCAGAATTTCCTGGAGAGTTCCTCAAGGAGTAATGACCTTTTGAACTGTAAATGCTGCTTTATGCATCTTCTCCACGCGGGAAATTAATATGCCTTTATAATCAGGAGGAATGCTTTGAATCTAAATTAACACCTGCAGCATGACTTAGTGAGAAGAACTGCTCATTACCTCAAGTGATTTAATAATGGTTTTAGTCTCTGAGCCAAATATAACCTGACATTTATGACTTCCACAAAACATCAGCTGGTAAGGTAAGCAAACAAACACAATAAGGCCCCTTTCTCTTCAGAAAACAATGCTCTCCCCCAACTAATAAGCATGCTTCTGATATTAAAATCAACTCAGAAAACCCATTCGTTTTCATTGCATATAATTTATACCACTTGAATGTCGTTTAATAAGGCCATAAAAATGCCAGTTGTTTTTATAAACTGCTTTTACAGCCTGGCCTTTGTTCCCAAGTTCAAAGTGACAACTGAAATGCACAAGCTGCCAGGAGTTCCTACTTTCTCCAGTCCTGAATGGCAAATGCCTGAATTTTTAATATACGTATATATTTTCAGGTCTTGGTAATTGGGGGGAACATTCCTTTCCTACAGATGTGCCAGAACTGATACCATTCAATGTTTTTTAAACCACAGTTAGAAGTTATTTTCTTTTATGGCTTTGCTTCTCCGTTTCCCCTCCCCTCAAATTATTAAATGAAAACCGAGCAATATTTATTCCAAAGTGAGTCCAAGTCAAAACAATATAGGTAAGTACCGCTACAATAGTGGCCTTATATTGTCCCTTGTCAACTTCTGATTACTTCGTTCACCAATCCGATCAATGACTTATTTCCTGCTTTAGGCAAATAGGGCTTTTGGTATACTTCCTCTCAGTCATTTGTGGGGAGATAAATTAAATAATGTTTGCAATTTAATATTGTGATACTGCTAAAATATTTCTTTCAAGCTTCACATTTGACCACAAGTTTCCAGTAATATTGTTCTTTTCACATACTAGTTCAGACCTGAGGTTTTATTAAATTCTACAGCTGCACTCAGTATTTATGTTTTCATTTACTAACCTGGACATTTTGAATAAGGCAGGCCAAGGAGCTTATATATGTATATAAAAAAAGATAACACTTGCATTTTACTTAAGGAATGGACTTTAAATATATATACACACACACACACACACACACACACATACATACACACACACACACACATACTGCATAACAAAATGTAGTAAAGTGCACAGTATGGGATGACAGGTCTTGTGGAGCAGCAGTATGTGGAGAAGAGTCATTGTGAGATTTTCAGTCTTGTGATATAAGATCCAGAGGGACATTCACATATTTCTTACGAGCCTCTGTTTTTCCCCCTCTCCCCTCTAATGCTACTTTTTCAAAAAATATTCCTACCCCTACAAAATTCCAACTACATGTTAAACATTACCAATTTAAAGAAGAGAGATTCCAAGATGTGACAAGTCAACTAGACACTTTTTGCTATTGTGGATTAGGATGTGCTATTGAGCCAAAGAACAGGGTCCCAGAGATTAGGGGGAGCCCAAATGGAATGCCCAAATCAGACGCTTGGGGCAATGTCAAACCATTTCATCAGCAACTGGCATGGGTCTACTGGTTCCTATAGGGCTGATGCTGCTTACCCCAGCTTCTTGTTTTTAAAAATATTTTATAGTTGGAGATAGCTGGCTGGGCATGCATGTGGTTATGGATGGTCATTTTATTGCTTTTTTAACTTAAAAAGCACACTATCCTTTTCTACAACAAAATGGTGTTCATTACCAAGTGTGGCTATTTAGAATCAAGGCAGTAGAAGAAAGCTTCATTTTAAATTACATACACTCAGAATCTCTCTTTCCCTCTCACTCATGCAGATCTTCAGCATTGACAAAGAGCTATCTGGTTGAGAATTCTAAACTGCAAATCCCAGTATTCCATAGGATCTTGAAGTGGAATAATAGTACTATAACAGTGTAGTTCAGAAAGATTCTTAGGCTGCAAATACGTGTGATATGGGAGTTCTGGAAACACTGTGTGTGGCTCCAAGGTGATCCAGACTAGGTCCATGGTGCTCAGAGAAGGTTTAACCCTTGTGTTTCTATCATTCTCTCCCCCTAAAGCTGCTATTTGCTCTATGAAGGATATTTGCCTCTTCCTTGTCCAACACAAATCATAGCTTTGAGGTAATTAATAGGAAACAAATCAGAGTGAAAGAGTTACTCCCCCCATCTTTGTTGCATGCTGTGATCTTGATCCAAATCAGGCAACCCATAGCTGTTCTTTCTGTTATTTTTAAACTGCAGGGAATTCTATTAATGGGACTCCATATCACACCTAATTTGGCACATAACCTATAATCCTTGGGTTTACATGAACTTCACTGAATAGATTTAGAGACCATATAGCACCCATTGTGCAAGAACTACACTGTCTTCCAGTTTGCTTCTGGGCTCAGTTCAAGGTGTTGACCTACAAAGCCCTAAATGACTTGGGGCCAAGATATCTGAAAGACTGCCTCCTCCCGTATGCCAAGATATCTGAAAGACTGCCTCCTCCCGTATGCCAGCCCTGTTGCATGTCCCAACACTTCATGAAGTTAGGTTGATGGGTACAAGTAACAGGGCTTTCTCTTTCACAGTACCTCAGCTGCTGACCTCCCTATCCGAGAAAGCTAGGCTGACCATATCTCTTTTAAACTTCCAGCAGGCAGTCAAAAGAGTGCTGTTCCACATCACATTCAGAGTTTGAAACTGCTGTTTTAGCTCTTTCAAAACTGGGTTTTTGGATTGTTTTTAGATCTTTTGGTAGTTTTCAAAGAGTATTTTAAGGTATTGTTAAATCTTTGTATTGTTTTAAGTATTTTTTATTTGTCCATCATTTCAGGAGTCCCTGTGGGTTGGGAGAGCATACAGAAATAATTTAAATGAATGAATGAATGGATAGATAGATAAATGTTTGCATAAGAGTGTCTGTTAGTCTGTTACTGAGCATTTTGCTTACCTGTTGTAAGCGATTTTCCCCACCTCACCCCACTCCAATAATTTTAAAGAAAAATTACACAGGAATATGTATTTGAATAAGCTATGTGAAATGATATTGTACAATCTGTGTTTATGGTAGCAATAATATCTCTCATACAAAAAGGGAAAAGCTCACGGTCTAGGAAAAGAAGAAGCATGTGGCCATGTTATCCACTTTTGCCCAAAAGTTTTCATCTAAGCAGGAGAGACCAAGGTTGTGAGCTGCAGTCGAGGAGAAACTATGGCCATTTCCACACTACACTCTTACAGTGTGATTATTCCACTTTCAACATCCTATGGAATCATGGCCCCTCCCTAAACTGCAAACCCCAGGATTCCATAGGATGTTGAAAGTGGAATAATCACACTATACGAGTGTAGTGCGGAAATGGCCTATATGGGCCCAAATGTATCCATCATTCTTGCACCCATGATCTGTACTTAAGTGAACTTCAGGGTCCACTTGGGTTGCGCAGTCAGACTGCGATGTTTTTTTTTTCTGGAACATTTATTCATCTCCAAAAGAGTGTAAATTGAATCATGCAAAAATAATTTCACATGGTGTCTATACCAGTTCCTGGATGATTTCAGTGCAGACCAGATTTCCAAAGCTTTCCCTCATTTACTGGCTGCTGGACTGTGAATGTTGCCGTCCAACACATCTGGAAGACACTAGGTGGGGGAAGGCTAGTGTAAAGACTGCAGATTGACTGATGAGCTAATTCAGCATCATCTCAGCTTTGAACTTTGGTAAACTTGTGCTATAGATAAGTGTTATGGAAAATGTCTATTGCCTGCAGGTTGCATTCCATAAATCCTATAGCACCATTTTTGATAAACTGAGATTTTGTAATGTATATAGTTTGTGGATAGCAGTCTCAGATTCAAAACAAGCTAATTGTCCAGGATCCATTCATTTGAGGGTACCTGTTGATCCATAGTTATATTTCCAGTTGGTTTTTTAAATACTTCTAAGAATACTTCTGTTCCTTTCCTAGAAGAAATGACACATCCTAGAATTTCCTAGAAGAAATTACAATGATAATGTTGTATCTGAACACCACAGTACTGGGTCTACTCTAGTGTGATGCAGCACTCTGAGCACTTCAGGAAGTATGGCAGGAAGTCTTCCATCATTCCTGATCTGTGGTGAAGTCATTGTCAGAGGCTTGGGGCAATAGACCAGGTTCTTCCTGGCTCTGAGCAGCACAGGACACTTAGCAGAAGAGGAAACCGCTTCTCTGAGCCATCTCCCATAATTAAAGTAAGCAACAACAAGCAACATAATGTCTAACATGTAAAATTACATTTACTCCAGAGGGAATGATAATGGTAACAAGGTGCATCCACTCTTGGGTTATTTACATGATGAGTTCTTGAAAAAAAATAACATACTAAGTTCTAATTTTAGATCAAATGCAACTTTCTCTTGGTTCTTCCTCTCCCCATCCTTCAGGATTAACCCCATCTCATCCACTAAAGACAGGAAGAAAAGACAATGGAGTTACGACCAGTACTCTAAAACTCGGTAATGGGGAGAAGATCTGTCATATCTTCTTATATTGCAGCAAAATGAAAAGAGGATTGGAGGTACGTACGGGGGTCTCACACCCATAAAAAAGGGTGCTGTCAAACTCCTTAGTGCCATGATTGACCTGAAGCAAATTCATAGAATCTTTCTCCACAAAGTGAGAGAATATTGCTGGAATTTCCAGCTGTTGGAAGAGAGGAGCACTTATTACTGCTTAAATTTTAACCTAGATTAACATTTTCACCATAAAACCTTTGTCTTCAGGGCATTTTATTCAGGACGTCCTCCCCCGCCCTCGATCACAAACTTGTGTCAGTTATGGAACTTAAAAATATTTAGAATCACAGAAATTTCAGACACAGAGAAGAAAAAAATGATGAAAGATATGGTTATCACAGACATTTCATCCTGGGAAAATACATAATCAGCTTTCAGATGATCTGATCACCCTCCTCCCTCCCTCCTATGTCTTGCAGGAAATTCTGACTTCATGTTTATTTTTCCTTCCTTAAGATGCTAACTCTTGAAAATAGATTCCCAGCCACAGTCAAGCTCATACTATGCTTTTTAAAAGGAAGAAAAAAGAAAAAAAAACCCAGATGCATACAATATAAAAGTCAAGTGAATTTTCAAGGCATAACTACATAACTACCAAAACAAAACAAGCAAAAGCCGAAAAACATACCCAGCAACTAAAATTAGTCAGAACTTGATTCTGAACTGCAGTCACTAATTGCAATAGAGAAACCCTTTCAAAATATCCTTACAGATATGTATGGAGTTGGCATGATATGTATGAGACATGCAGAAGTAAGACAACAAAGGAAAAGAATGGGACCATTTTGGCAAGTAAAATACAGGGAAAATGTGACAAGGCAGTTTTTGACTGGAACGGGTCATATTTTTCATCCTGACTCTTCTACAGCACAGTTGTTTGGACTACAGTTTTACTAGCTGGCTGTCCTTTGGTTCTAAATGACAACTCAAATTGCCTTTGGTTGCACTGTCAACATACTTAAAATTTTTCTCACACCTTTCAAGTTCTATTCCTCACATTTGATTTCATATTTTTAACTTAATTTGTCCTCCTTGTAACATGTTAGAGGCATTAAAAATTAGACTTTTACCATAGAAAAAAACAAAGTACAAATACTTACGTAATGCAATAAAATAAAAGATGTTGCAATTATTGTTAGTTCATATTATTATTGGAAAATTATTCTTATAGAATAATTGTTGCAAGGAAAATCACTTATGACATATATAGTCTTATGCATATATATTCTCACTATATACCTACAACACTATTCCATACCTACCTATCTGCTGCATACTTTTTATGTGCCTGGCTTTACTGCTGTTGCTAGATTTACAGTCCTCCCTCCACATTCGCAGGTTTGACCTTCACGAATTTGATTATTTGCACCCATTCTCATCCTCCTATTCTCTTGCATTTTGCCAGGTACAGAGAAGGAAGCAAGTGCACCCAGGGAAAAGGAAAGGGAATGGGGGGAGCACTTGTGTACCTTTTCCCCTCCAGAGCTCCTCCTCCCATTCCCATGCATTTTGCCCAGTATGGAGAATGCACATGGAGGCAAAACAAAAGGGAGTGGGTGTGGGGGAAGGCACATACATGCCTTCCTTCCCCATCCCTGGAGCTCCCCCTCCCATTCCCATGCATTTTGCCCCAGCACAGAGAATGCACACTGAGGCAAAGGCAATAGAATGGGGGTGAGCCCCAGAAAGGAATGAAAGGGGGATCGTGGGGGGAGTTATTTGTGTTTTTTTCCAGTTTTGTGAGGATTCTGCACCCTCAATCCTTGCCAATGCAGAAGATCACAGTATTTTGTGTCATTTTCCTATTAATGTGCATTTAATTTCTAGCTGCTTTGTGTTATTTTTGGATAATCGGGGTATTGCCTAAACATTGTGGGAAGGACAAGATCCTCCCCTCCTCTCCCTCCCCCCAAGTTAATTGAACGCAAACTACTTTTGCATTTTGAACTCAGCTTGTAGCAATAGAAGTAGGCTTGGGACAAAGAGAGAAGGTATGAGAAGGAGAGAGAAACTAGGACATTTTAAAAGTCTCTCAAAAAGTGGGATGATGGAGGATTAATTGGGATGTCTCTGCCAAATTGGGACAGTTGGAGGATATGAGCAGCCAGAAGAAAATAGTACAAAATTTGAATATTGCCTACAGTAGAATTAAGTAATTCCCATTTCTAGCCTTACTTTTTCATAGTCTTTATTATAAATCCAAGGAAATATTTTCAGGATGCAATGATAAAAATATAATAATATTGACTCTTGTCTTTTGGCCCAGGAGAGCTTGGAAATCCTTTATGTCTGTCTATCACACTGAATTCTTTATGCTGTGCAACCTTAGATGGTAATAAGCCTCACTGAACTCTGTGAGACTTCTTTCACGCAAAGGATTGTTCTGTGAATCTCGGTTCCCTCTCACTCAGATCTTTTTGTCTACATCTTTGTCTCTCTCATGTTATATAACATCCTAGTTAAGTCCTGCAATGTGTGTGCATTCAGGGAAAGGCTCAGATGCCACCTTTCTATGAGCAATATAGTATGTTCTTTGTGAATCAGAGTGTGGGAAACTGTCCTTGGAGTTCATTTTCATGACAGAAGCACTGAACCACATTAACACAGAAGGAAAACCCTTTTAATGGTGTTGCAAGGCTGTGTTTATTCTTAACCAGGTGGAGGACAGGGCTTGCCAATGATCCTTCCCTGTAAGGTGACTACAGAAGGTTAACTGCTGGGCACCATAACCAAGACACACTTTCTCTCTCTCTCTCATTGCTTGTGTTAGTCATCATTTCTGACCATTTGTCAGATTTAATGTGCTACAGCAGACTGCAGGTCACAATGTGTCATTTCCAAAAGAACTTTGACTTTTCCCCTTCAGGGGGTCAAGAGCCAGTCTTGTTTACCTGAGATCACCAAAAAAGCCTCACCTGAAAACTACTACTGGGTGTGCAGAAGTTTCCAAGAATATTTATTAGAAAAAAGTGACCTTGGAATCAGTTCTTTTAGACTCTCAAAGGCTGAGTGCATGGTTTTGCATGGCATCTCTAAATTTCAGATTTCTGTTTTTCTAGAAAAGAAGACCATGTTCTTTGATGCGAATGTAATAGTTTATAAAGTCTGGTTTAAAATGAACGCAGCGTATTGTCATAAATGTTAACTCAGACGGTAAGGCCCAGAGCATGCAACTGGATACAAAGTCCACATAGGCTTAAGTGGCTAAGACAATTGGAAAAAAACAGAAAAATAAAAGTACATTGTTGTTATTAAAAATGCTTCTCTTCATATATAATACAGTGAAAAACATAAATGGCAAATTAATTTGTTTATATTTTGTTTGACTTTAAAATATAAATACCAATAAAAGGAAAAAGAGTTAAAAAGAAAGAGAGAAATAATATATAGGATATGAACATGGAATAGATGCATACTTTAATATAACCTGATTACATGACAAATGGCAAGTTAATTTTAAAATGATATCCAGGTCAAATGTTGAGTATTTTAATGTATAGATGAGTTGTCACAAGGGCCCTTTTCTCACGGGGTGCAGAAATCGTGCCGCTATGATCCAGGCGGGTTTTCCCTTAATCCCCAATAACACGGACTGAAATTTTAGGAGCATTCTCACGGCTCCATAGAGAAAAGACTAGGCAGCATCAATGCATTCACACAATATTACCCTGGCCACTCCCATAGGTGTCCTTTCCCCGTCCTGTCTGGCAGTGATTGGCTGTGCTCAATTTTTAAAAGAAACACTCTGAGCGTCATCATGGACGTCAGTACGCACGCGTGTCCCCTTACATCCTCCAACAAACCCCCCCCCCGTCCCGCACCTTTCTTTGGAGCCGCCGTGGAGACATTTTTCCCCCTCTGTCTTTCTGCTTGCTTTCTGCTGTTTTGTGTATGGAGCACAAGCTACTGACGAACATTGCTGGGGTGCTAATTTCAGCCTTGATAGCAGCACTCGAAAGCACTGGGGGTGGTCTTGTCGCTTCTGCTGGCCACGCCTAAATCCCTCCCTCTCTTCATCCCCTGCACGAATCAGTACCCACCGTCGCTTTTTCACGAAAGGACGAGTGCGGATTGGAGGAAAAAAACCACATTTCTTCTGGTTTTTAAAAAGGGCGTGCGAATGCTGGATGGTGGCTCCCCCATGCGGATTGAGGTGAGAATCAAAAAAATTAAATGCGACCTGATTCTCTCTAAAGTGAAAAAGGCCCCCGTTCGAGGTCGACCTGGGAAGATTTAATTACCCCGTGAGAAAAGGGCCAAGCTCACCTAAAAGGAGTTTTAGCAGAACCCTCTCCTTGGCATGCTTCCTAGCCAATTACTTTTATATACAAACCAAAACAAAGTGAATTGTGACAAGTAGTTCACATACATGGGGGAAGAGCTTTATTTCTTTTATTTCTTTTTATAAAAATGTTTATCTCCTATCTCATATCATATGATCTTAAGGCAGTCTGCACACACAAAAATTAAGTTAAATTTTAAAAAACGAAGAATAATTTCAGTACTCTAGAAGCACATTGAAAGATTCAATTAATACAAATCAAAAGAGTTAAAAAGCTATACAGATTTTCAACCTATGCAAATTCCAAAGGCTCTGATTTAAAAAAACAAACAAAAATGTTTTAACCATAATATTAGTGCTGGTGCCAATCAGGCTTCCAATGGATGGGCATTCCACAAGTGAGGAACCACAGAAGACAAAGTTCTCTCCCATGCCTTCCTGTAGTGTTTTATCCCCACTGGTGGCACACAGAGGAAGATACCTCCAGCAGATCTCAGTCCTTGGGTCAACAAATCTGGGGATAGGCAAAATCTCTATAGCTTTTTCTCCTGCAGAGGAGAGATTCATCCTTTACGTGTGAGGTCAAACTACATGTTATTTAGTTAGCTCCCATGTGAGCATTTTTGGAGGGTGGTTCTATGTGAGTGTGGCAAGGGATCTGCTCAGAGGATGTGTGAGAAAGCTAGATCAAATTTTTTGGACATGCATGTGTACTTGTGTAGTAAATTTATCTCTTCCCCTGTACAACATATCTGTATCTGTATTTCTTTTAAGGATGGAAAAGAATTCTAGTGGTTTTAACATTTGATGGTTCATTTCATACATCCCAAGAGTCATTGCAAGATAAAGGGCACTTTGCCGCATAATATCTGCACCCAGAAGTTGATCCCTGTTCATTTGCTTTTTAAAAATCTCCTGGACCTAAAATGGCCAAAGAGCCCTTAAAACTTGGCAAAAATGTCCCCATGCCCCCTAGAGGGCATTTGAGGGCATTTTTGGGTAAAAGTATTATTTTTGTGTGTGTGGGGGGGGTCACAGCAGGGGGTGAGGTTCTCCAAAGTCTCCTGAAGGGTTTATGCAACCCCCTAGTCTTTGCCAGTTGTCCACCCCGATCTGTCTGTCTCTGTGTCGATCTCTATGGCCATTTCTTCACTACACTGTTATAGCACTATTATTCCACTTGCAACATCCTATGGGATCCTGGGGTTTGCATAATATATAATAATAATATTTATTTATTTGTATCCCGCCTCTCCACACAGATCGAGGTGGTGAACAACATGAAATACATTATACATTACAAATAGCATGTATGGTTTACAATGTGTTTTTAGCTAATTGCCCCCAACAAGCTGGGTGCTCATTTTACCGACCTGCGGAAGGATGGAAGGCTGAGTCAACCTGGAACCCGGCAGAATCGAACTCACAACCTTGTGGCTGCAGTACTGGCATTTAACCACTGCACCACACCAACATTGCTATCTCTCTCTCTCTCTTGCTTTAGCTCTAGCTATCCATCAGTGGAATCTTGTATGACCATTGAATACCATAACTACAGTGCTAAGTAGTAAATTCTGGTCAGACCCCACTTATTGGAAAGCAGCTGCTGAGATCAATGGGGGCCTGTTCCCCTGTTGATCAAGAAGCAGCTGATTTGTGTTCCCAGGCTCTCCTTTGACCAATCTCTTTTGCAACAGGCAAAAGCAGGGTCCCTGTTACAAAGCCGCATTGAGTCAGAGAATGCTTGTGTCAATCAACAGGGGAAAGGAACCCCATTGATCCTACCAGCTGATTACCAGTAAATGGGGCTTGGAGGACTTTCATGGTATCTGTGTAGCCCCTAAACGAATGGCTATGAAAAGATCATGAATACATAGCAGTTGCTGTAGGTTACAAATTTGTAACTGTCCAACAAGATTCCAGCCAACATCTGTATGTATATCCATACCTGTATCTATATCTGTATCTATCCAGAGCTATATCTCTGTGTTGATCTATATTTCTATACATGTGTCAATATACTTTTAACAAAGTTGCTAACTGCAATGTTATTACTCACCCCAATCTAATCAGGACAGTAAGCAGAAACAATCTTCTCTCAGATCTTTCCCTAAAAAATGTGGGAAGAAAACTCAATTATAATCCCGGGGAAATCCCAGCCATGCTACATTGGCATTATTTATCCCATGGTGGGCAACAGCCAAAGGGGTGGGTGGGTGCCATTTTCCCCTTATTGTTAAAAAAAAAATCTGTAGTTCCAAAATCAGGTTTGTGTGGCTCCAGAATTGTATTATATTAATTGGCATGAAGAGCAATTGAAAAACAGCCATGAGAAAAGTAAAGTGAGTAGCCCAGGCTTCTTCAGAGCACTAAACCTCAGTTAAGCAAACACAAACTTCCTTTCCCTGCCAAAGACTCCTTCCCAGAGACTCTCTTTTTCACCGATCAGCCAAGTCATTGATGCTGTCAGAATGTCTTTTCATGTTGTTCATATTGCAATAAACATGCAGAAAGAATAAATATTAGGAAGAACTTCTTTACTACTGTAAGAGCTATTTGACAGTGAGATAGACTGCCTCAGAGGGTGGTCTTTGGAGGTCTTTAAATAGTGGTAGGATGGCCATCTCTCAGGGGTGTTTTAACTGTGTATTCCTCCATGGGAGGGGGTTAGACTGGGTGATCCTTCCAACTCTATGATTTTAGGATACTATGATTTAAAGGGAGAGCAAGAATGCTCCTGCTGTCCACATCTCTGATCTCCTTACGCTCATGGGGTACAAGCTCTACAAATGCATGCTCTCTGTGGGGGTATTGGCACCATTATCAGCCAATAGTGGGAAGGAACATATCCATGTTTATCTTGCCCAGGAGCGGGATTATGAATGACCTTATATATGTGTCAAGATTACAGGGCAGGGAATGTGGCATGACTCCATAAATCTTCTAATGTACATTATGTACAATTTCAAATTATGTGAGAAGGGTTACATGAGACGCCAGTGGTCTTGTCATCAGCACTTGCAAGGGAGAGAAAAGCATTGTGTTGATATGCCCCTGGTTCTTTGGATTAAGAGAGCCATCTAAGCATTATAATTTACCTAGGATTTTTTTTTAAAAGAAGCTAAACTGTAAGTAAACTTTTTCAGAAATATTTAGAACTGCCACATCTGCACTATGTAAGGATATTTTTGGAAACAGGAACTATGTAAAATTGGGTTATTGTAACCCATCGTATTGTGTTGTAAGTAACTTACTGCATGTTTTAAGTATGAAGTTATTGCAAATACACTTTAAAATACTATGGGAAATGATGTGGAACGAGGACTACTGTGTATTTGCCAATATGTTGTGTGTTTCAGCATGTGCCAATGATTAAAAAATAAAAAAGCGTATGAGAACCCAGTAAAATTTTATGTGTCATAATAATGAAACAGAAACGTGTTTTCTGGTGCCAAGTTTCTATAAAACTAGTCTTTGAAACAAAAATGTTCATCTCACTACTGTATGTTGAAATTTTAATGCAGAGCTTTACAGTGGATCTGGCATCAAGCACCCTCAAATAATGAAAATGTGCAGTGAATTTTCAGGGTAAACCTGGCTAAAGGCTGGAGCCTTGTGAGCTACCTAGAATCAAAGGAAGATTTCAAAACCTCAGTCTTCTATGCCAGTCATGCCCAACCATACTGAGTGAGCATCTTCTATCACAGACTATTCCTGAGCTGGTATGTATGCGATTGAATATTCATATCTTCCCTTGAGAGTTGTTCTTAGCTGCCAGCCATTTCTGAATATGGTTCAAAAACATGAAGCAGAGAGGGGAGCAAGAAAAGAGTTATTGATTTGAGTTAGTAGGTCAGCCGTGAAGAACTTGGACAGGCTATAGAAAGAAAGAAGGAAGGAAAGAAAGAAAGAGAGAGAGAAAAAGAGAAACTCAGACAGGCAGAAAGGCAGGCAGGCACAGGGTTTATTCAAATTGACTTCAGTGTTCTCATGTTTTTCTTCAGGTCTTCCTAGTACTTCAGAAAACAGCAAAGCTGTCAATGTTGCCCATCTTGATCAAGGATACTGTGTTTAATGGAAAACATAGCTACACTAGGAAAAAGGCTCACAGCAATCCTCTGCATGTTTACTCAAAAGTAGGAGCCCTGGTGGCGCAGTGGTTAAATGCCAGTACTGCAAGCCACAAGGTTGTGAGTTCGATCCTGCCCGGCTCCAAGGTTGACTCAGCCTTCCATCCTTTCGCAGGTCGGTAAAATGAGTGCCCAGCTTGTTGGGGGCATGTATAGAAATGTTTCAAAATACATGCTATTTTCTAAGTTGTTCGCCGCCTCGATCCATATGGAGAGGCGGGATACAAATAAATAATAATAATTAAAAAAAACCAGGTTAACTGTTCAGTGACATGTATGCTCATGCAAATAAGTATTAAAGGGTGTAGTCTACAATGTAGAAACTATGGCAATGCACAACAATGGGTTTGACCAACTCTGTTAGATTGTGGCCCAGATATTTTTAGATTGTCTACAAAGGGATATAAAAGTACTGTCCTAAATATCCTATAAGGCACCAGAAGCTAAGTAGAGTCAGCCCTGGTTAGTTCTTGGATGGGAGACTGCCAACAAATACCAGGTGCTGTAATATATTTCAGAAGAAGGAACTGGCAAAACCATCTCTGAATGTTGTTTGCATAAGAAACCCTACGAAATTCACAGGGTCACTCTAAGTTGGCAGGTGACTGGAAGGCACATACACACCTTATGGTCACCTTCTCAATAACACTGTGAAATAAGTAGACTGCAGATTTTAATCACTGGATGATGATGATGATGATGATGATGATGATGATGATGAAAGAACATCAGTATTTCCTTATTAGGGACCAATTTCAATCTCTGAGGGAAACTTTTAATCCTTGGGGCAGAAAAGTATTTGGGGTCCTTTAGAAGCTGGAATATTATTCAACAGGGACTGAAACAGAAAATGCTAAGAATGGATTTTCTTTCTGATGACTGCAATTTTTTTTTTTAAAAAAAAATTATCTTACAACCCCACCATCTCAAAACAAGAGACTATTTTTAATGCAAAGTTATTTAAATGTAATAAATAAATTTGATAATCAGTTGAGAGGCAGAGAATTAATCATTCAACAGTGCCATCTTCTAGAGCTCTAATTAGCAAGGATTACTCCAACATGAGAGGGTACAATGGATGGCACTGTTAGATACTTTATGGGGTTGACAGCCCTGGGGAGGGAAACTCTTCCAGTCCTGGTGCCAGTGTTAATGACTGTGATCTGATCCACACAAAAGCTATTGAAAAGTGAAATTTCATCTTCATTTCAATCCATTTCCCTGTCCCATGAACCACTATTGCTTATGCTAACTCTTTTTCCAAAGGCTCCACCAACTGCATTTTAGAGCCTATTACTTTAAAGCGTGTGTATTTGTAAACACTGGCTAGCATCCTGTTGGAAAGTTATCATCATAAATAACTTACAAGTGCATAAAGTTGGATTGCACCATTGCACATTGTTTATATATCCAGGAGGGGAGCATAGAACTAGCTATACCATCAGGAACATTGCTCAAACAGAGCCAGCAGCATGGCTGCTGTGTTATGGACCCTATGCACAATGTGTCCCAATGCACAACACATCTCATTGTGCAACGGGAACCTCCTTTGGGCAAGAAGACATCTTAGCTGGTGCCCCAATGTGCATCATCACAATTCAGTAGCATAATTGCATCTCGTGTCAGCAACATAGCTCTGCAACCATGAAGCCACTTATCTTAACCTCTGATGTAGGATCTCACTCATAGCTTTTAAAGAAAAACATGCTAGCATACTTTTTAAAAAGAAAATCTTAATTGAAAGGAAGGGGCTGAGGAAGAAGGGGAGAGAAGAAAACCACCCTCCTTTTGGTTTATTCTAGTCATAGTTGAGATTTAAAAAAATTATGCTTTGCCACACAATGTCAGTAATACCCCATGGGTAACCTTATGGGCTACCCAAGAGTGAAGTTAAATGTGGTGCTGTTGGTGTGAATTAAAATCCTGCAACAAAAACTCTCACACCTTAGAAATATTTAGCTCACCCTTTAAAAATAATCAGTCTTGCCCTGAGGTGCCACAGTTATTCTTTTTATTAACATGCCATTCTGCCTCTGTTGGCCAGCTTTCCACCAGCTGAGTGTAATATAAAGCTCCAGGCCTGGAGAAGTGTTCATTGCAATTAAATAGAACTATACTTTAAGGAGCCTCACTTTAAGAGCAGAAAAACCTCAGCTCTTCCTTTTCTGGGCTTTACTAGGCCACCAGCCTCTGAAACGTCGCAAAAAAACAGCTTTTTATGTGGTGCGGTTTGGGAAAAAGCTGACGTGGGAGGGGGCTGGAGGCCACAGGGAAATGTTAATAGTCATTTTCAGTGATGTTTTCTTTTAAAGATTAGAGCCTAATGAGTGCATTGCTGTGAAATTTTGGATACGGTTTTGGCAACGCTACTCTGTTTCTGGTTGTGCATTAAGTCCCCCAACTGAAATGAACACCTCTTGCAGGCTCTCAGTAAACAAACAGAGCCATTCCTTCCAAATGCAGAAATGAGATCCATATTTATTTATTTGACTTTGCAGTTTATATTATGTTGATATAATAAATTCAGAGAATAATTCAGAAAAAATACCCTAAATAAACTGGGGGTGGTTACTGGACTATGAAATCCTCTTGCTAATACCAATAGTTCACAAGGGGAATTTTGCTGGAAAGGGCTATACTCTTTTGTGCCATAGGGAGATTTGAAATCAGAAATGTAAGCCTCAACATATCAACTTCTTACCTCAATAGCAGAACTAACCAAGCCAAATCAAGGTTCTATGAGATGTACAGAAAAGAAGAAAAGGGAAGAGAAGCTGCTGTGCTTAACCCTTCTGTCATACTTAGGGATAATCCTATCCTCTATTGATTCAGTCTTGTGCAATTGTTCCTAAAAGGTTCTTCAATGTAGTATGGTATTCCATTAGAAGTAGATTTTTTTTTCTGTGATTTTCTACTGACAGAGGTAGTTTTTCTCTGGGGTGGCTTACTTGGTTTCCATCTCTAAAAGTACATGGCTGACTGCAACTATGTGTTTTCAGAAATGGAGATTGCTTCATCATCACAGAATGCATTGCTGAGTGTAATTTGATACCTGTACACCTAGTCCACCCTGGAACTGGATTTTAATGGAAGACTTCTAGCTTTTCCAGAGAAGAAAAAAGTCTCTGGCCCTTTCCACATGTGGGGTGTGAATCGGGCAGAAACAGGACTCATCGGATTTCTTCTTCATCCGATCGAGTCCATCGGGACGAGGAGCAGCGCGAGCTCGTCGCTCCACACTGCTCCGGCGTCCAAAATGGCGGCTTCCAGTTGGTGGAGGCTCTCCACCAACTGGAGAGGCTCGCCAGCCTAAAGTCCGCCCCCGGCAGATCTGCAGGCATACACTAGTGCACGCCTGCAAATCTGCACCGGAGCGCAGCAACGGACCGACATGGGGTCGCACGCTCCGTGCTTTTGAAAAACCTCTTAAAAGAGGTTTTTAAAAAGCACGCTGCGCGACCAGTTCTGTTCGCTCCGGAGCGGACTGAGGTGCAGAACTATGAAAAGTAGTCCGACCCAGTCAACTCCACGGTGCAGAAGACCTACATCAGAGGTCGCTCTGCACCGTTTTAATAGCCTGGTGCAGAAAGGGCCTCTACTATGATTGACCATGTCAGTTCAAGAGCCCTGCAGGTTCCCAGTTAAATGAATTCAGTTCCAAATATGTATCCAGGTGGTGCTAATTGATTCAGCATTCCAAAGAATAAAACCACTGGAAATCTCATAAAGGAAGATGCTACTTTTAAAAACTAAAATCTGGGTGGATTTTGCAAAGCCCCTCACATTTTCAAAACAGTATTTCAAAGTGACCTAGCTATAGAATTCAAACCAAATTCTGCTACAAACAAAGTCTGCCTGCAAACTATTTGGAAGTCTCTCTTAGAGCATACTGTTTCCCCATGAGAGAATGCAAGAATTATATTCAAACTGGAAAAATTAAATCCAGTCTCTATGTAAGCAAATATTTATAGACATTCCTCATGAAAAAGTGTGTTTTTGAGAAGTGAATTTATTATAAGTATTAAGAATAACTTGTGTGTGTGTCTGTGTGTGTGTGAGAGAGGGAGAGAAAGAAGAAAAAGGGGGAAGGGAGAAAAGATCAGAAATTAAGGCTGATTTCAAATGCCTCCTCCTTTTGTCAGTTCAGCCCACACGTGCTTCAAGCAAAATGTGCCACTTAGGAAATGATTTGTATTGATAAAACCTGCTGTGTTGTTTTTCCAAATGTTCACTCCCTTTTGGGAAGGCCACACTTTGGCAAGAGAGCGTGAGTTGCCTACCTCACCAAAAGCCAGCCTCTCTCCCTCTCTGACCTGACCTGATGTTTATATTGCTGTTTACACGTTCCTGGGACAATCTTTTCAAATGGCCTTTAATTACTTTCTCCCAGGGCAATGTTCATTTTCAAACAGATTTCAAAGAATGGTTGCGTTTATTTGTATAACACTGTTCCCTTTTCCTTCAGTGGACAGGGAAGGGTTTTGCCCACTGGCTAACCGCAGATAGAATCAGGCTGATATAGTTTGGATAGTAAACAGACAACACTAGTGAAAGAAATAATAAGAAGAAGGCCCGGTATTTCAGTGGCAGATACAATCATTCAGTTTTCTTTAAGGTGAACAGGGTAGATGAGTGATTTGCTCTCATACATTTCTTATCCTTTAACTAAATTGATTTCAATTATAAATCTGAACTTCCAGCATTAGTTTGGGTTATGGATTAAGTAGTATATCAGGTGTATTTGAAACAGTTTTTTCATTGGACTACACAAGCGGGATGCATCTTAAATGGATCTCACCCAGATGAGGGAGTTTTCTGAGTTCTTCTCTCTGTTTCCTGCTGCTGCTATTTCCTAGGAGCAGGTAGCTGCCAAAAGTATTCAGCTGTGTTGCTGTATCTGAAAGAAATTAAAGCTGTTGCTAAATAAACAACAAGGCTGCCCCTGTCATTAGGCAGAGCAAGTCAACTGCTTCAAACAGCAGCTGCAGCAAAGCAACTCTTCACCCATTCATCGGGAGCTCCCTGATCACTTCCCCCACCATTATGTGTATCACATAGCCTACCCCACACCTCCAGTACAAGTCATTTGTCCTCAGGAGGATCCTGTTCTGTCACCAAAATGGAGATAAAATTTAACACCTTGTCCAGTTCATTTTTGCACATGGAATGAAGGAAACACTGGCTTTGCCTTAGGTGACAGAACATCTCTGGTAATCCAGCTAAACATAACAGAACATCTCTGTTTTCTATTTAAGATGTGCACATTTTGGACAAATGCATTTTTAGTTGTTTATCAACTGCATTCACTCCCTTCCTTCACTGTCTTCTGCTAGATCAGGCCTGAACTATGTAAGCAAAATAGCACCTCCCAATATTTTTGTCATCCTTCTGTCTCCTCTACTGGCAATTAAAACTATCCAGTGTAAACAGATCATTCTACACCTTCATGTGAACATCCTCATGACTCAAAATAGCAGAATGCCTCAGTCCTGTTTTGGAATTAATCCTCTTCTCTCTAGATTCAGAAGTCACTGCCATCAGTTTTCCAGTCTTACAGAAAACCAGCCAGCTCGTATTTTAAGCCACATTTCCATCTGAAGTGGCAAAGATCAGATAAGGTGAAGAGAAGGACAGTAACAAAGCAAAAAGTGTGGCTGGATGAAGAAAAGAAGGATGAGGACTGCATAATATAACATGAAGACTGCATAGTATAACATAACAAATAAAAATTGAACTGAGTATTCCTACTTGTCCCATGGCTTTTCTGTATTCCTACTTGTCCCATGGCTTTTCTTCTTTTAAAAATGTCCAATGAGTAGCAAGGAAAAAGAAGGTACACATCAGAAGTAACTGCAGAGCCCTGTTGTGTTACCATACCCTTCCACCCCTCCTACAAGATACATGATTTTCATAAATTGGACTTATCAATGACCAGAGAACATGATCAAGGTCACACTGGCTGAAGAATGTATTTGAGGTCACACTGGGTGAAGACGTGTCCAGAGTCATGAAAGTTCAGATAGGATTATGCTGAAAGCCCAATGCTGATGGATTTGTGCTAATTCCTTCACCACTTTTGACTCTTGGCATTTTTGAATACAGTTAAAGATGAACTGCCCAGATTGGTGAGTGATCAGAGACCATCCCTTAACCTTACCCAAAGAAATCTTCCCTATAAACCCTACTTGACTTGAACATGAGTCCCATCTGGACTCACTCTGGAGTTAAGCAATCAGCCCATTCCAGACCTCTTTGTCAATCCCATTACAACTTTGTCAATGCATCCGTTCAGGGTGTGAAATAGGGTATAAAATTCCTAGTTTAATTTCCAGCCATTTGTAGTATGCTGTATGTGGCCCCAGACTGCTATTCCTCTATGACACTGTCTGAGCCACTCTTCTGTGACCCCTTCTTCAGGACTGGTAACTATATCCCTTTCCACCCAATCCCTCTCTATCCAACCTTTCTTGTCTCACTTTCTGATAGTCTTGTATGGCTCTTAAAAGTGTCTGACTTGTGTGTTTGTCAATTTAAATAAAATACTTTGTTTAACCTTAACTGGAGTTCTCTGAACAATTAGTACTGGTATACATAGGTGAAAAGATCCTCCCACTACCCTCCTCTTGCAGGCCTCCTCTGAGCTGTAATTCCCCTAAATTCTAATGAGACACTGGCATTGTAGGTGGACCTCAATATCCCACACCTCTTAGAGTAACAGTGGATTGGAAGCAGAAGATGACGAAGACATGAAGGGAAGAAGACATGAAAGGGCAGGCCTATAATGCTGGAGAATAAAAGGGGTTGGGGAGGCAGGGAAAGGAGAAAGCATGCGGTCTGTAATGTAGAAAGAAAAATGCATATCCATGCTTAACACCATAATGCAATTCTCCTGAGTGAGTAAACATATAAAAAGTGGTCCACAGTATGATTTGATTTCATGAGCACCAAAGTGATGAAGCAAAAGACTTTCTGCACACTGCCTCTTCCTTGGCAGAGGATGTTGCTTGCAAGAGGCAGAGGGGTGATGGTAATGTTGGTGATAACAAGTGTGAATCAGCTGGGTAGTCAACCTTTTTGTAGGGCTTGTAGCCCAAACGCTGTCTCCAGTTTCATTATACTAGGCCAACCTCGATTTCTGCCCTTTGGGTACATCTAAACAATTTCCTTGTTGCTTTTCAGTTTCATTCAGTTTTGTTTCCCAGTGCCCACAGGAGGCAACTCTTTATTTAAAACTGTCTCCAGATGACAACGTTTTTATATGCATTGGTCCCTAAAGAGGCAGTTGTGGTTTACACATGAACTGTACTCTCCTTATCACAAATGGAGGTCAATATCAGTTTTCCCTTCATATTCCAGACATTGCTTTCACATCCCAAACACTGAAGAGCTTACTCTCGGATGCTTTGCAGGCAAAGCATGTTTTATAGGAGGCTTGTCCACTGATTTGTGATGGAAAACCTTGAACTTAATAGGGCTCAACGTTTTTGTTCTAAGCATATATTCTGAAAGTTTGGATAAGGGCAGGGGAGGACGACCAACATGCTGTTCAGTCAATCAGAGTTATAACAAAGAGAGAGTCCATTGGAAAAGATTGCTCAGGAACAATCTGTCCTGTTTTTGCCACAGTGATTTATATCCTAATGTCTTTGAATTTCATGAAAGCATGATGAAGCATATTGCAAAGGGGATGACATTAGGAAATATTCATGGGGCAAATGTACAAAGATGCATTCATAACATGCTCTTTGTGTCTGTTGCTCCTCAAACTGGTAAAGTTAAGTACAAAGTTCCAAAGAGTTTAAGTGTTTAGTTCATTCTTAGGGTGAAGATTGATGAAACGATTTTTTTTAAGTGAAGGGGAGCCATTTTGAAAGTGTGATCACTACCATGAAAAAAAAATCCCATGTTTTTCTATCTTCAACTGAGCTCAGGGAAAGGAAGAACATTTGTTTCCAGCATATGAAGAAACTGTGATAAAGACCTATAGGCTAGTGCTTGTGACATCAACAATACAAATCCCAGTGCCCAGAGGAATCATACTACTGTGTATGTGTGTGTTTGTAAGCAAAGTTTTTGAATAGTAAATAAGTTACATAGTGCAGAAAGAAATATATTCTCTCACACTCATATTCTTTTTCACAGCTTCTCATGCTTTCAGTTAAATCATAAGTACAATAATTAAAGGTCCATGTAGATATCTTTTTTTTGTTATGCTATGACTGCTTGGCAAGGCTGTGTGATTTAGTTACTTTTGCAATATGGGATACACATCTCAGAACTTTGAAATATTATTTCTTTGAAGTATATCTATCAAAGTATTCCAACCATTATGGCTGGTATGACCTACTTATCTCAGAATTTCTCAACCTTTACGGCAGGTGCGTCTCTGTGGCACCTGTTTGGTTAAAGTAAGAAGCTTTGAGTTGAGGGCCATGGGAATGGATCATGTTCATTAAAGAAGTGGTACATTCTGTATTCAAGTCAATTGGAATTTCATTGGCAAATTTGGTTGTTCATTGGTAAATTCGATTTTTATTGGAGCAAGAACTCTTGATGAGTTTCACTTGGTTGAGATAAAAATGGCAATAATTCTTTTAAAAACTGTTTGAACTATGGGAAATTTTATGCTGGCACAGATCACTTGAGAGTTTTATTTCTGAAGGTGGTATTTATTCATATATCAAGATGATGTCAGTTTTCTTGAGGTAGAATTTCTCACCATTTTTAAGACTTCCCAAGATGTATCTCTCCCTGCCAAATAACTGTCACCTATGAGTTTTAACTTTTCCAGGGCCTCTCCCTCTCCCTCCCTGCTCTGTGATATCCTCCGCTGTCTAAACGCGGGCTGGAAGATGTCTTGGGAGTGGTCATTTGACCTTGCTTGGCATTTTTCTTAAGAACATATGAGCACCTTATCTAACAGTGAGGAATTAAGACAACTCAGAATACAAAAATCGTCCCACCAATCCAAGGAGACAGGTCTATCGAGTTAATTTATCTTCCAATGAAAATTACTCCCCTCTAACAATTTGTGTAGGCCTGTATTTCATACCCATCACCAGCATTAGGAGTGAACTTTCTACAGACAGATAAGTGAAACTAAGTTAAGGAATAGTCAAAGAATGTCATTTCCCACTGAAAGAGGCTGCAATGAGTTTGAAACTTTTAAGATATGCATGTGGTGCTAAAATCTAATCATTCTGTAAATGCTATAAAAACATGAGGTAATTGCTCTTTTATGTGGGAAAAAAATGATGTGTCTGATTGTGAATTTTTAGCATACTGGAATATTATCAAGCGTCAGTCTGAGCTCAACAAATCTTCCCAGACTTTAATAAGTCATTAAAATAAAGAGAGCTGGGCTTATTTATGAGAGTCTGGGTTTATCTTTCTTAGATACAGAGGATTTAAATAAGGATTCTTTTTTAGAGGGTTGCTCATATAAAAGAAATAAAGTGTATATGAACTTCCAGTGTATCTCATTTATGCTCATCAGCAACTACAAAACACTTAATATTCTTGATAGATGAATTACGCTTAATCAGAAAGACTTAGCTGCCAAAAGCAGAAAATGTGCAACTACAGCTTCTGCAGAACCTGACTAAAGGAAGAGGAGAGGTCAAATTAATAATAGAACTACAATCCCACATATATATTTACCAGGAAATAAGTCTTATTGAACATAAATCATACAAAAAAAAAGTGTTTTGGACCAGCTGCAACACTGCAAACGGGCACGCCTACTCAGAAGTAAACTCCCATCCCATGAGAGATGCCCCTCAAAGGATACATCAAATCAGTAAGTCAAATCATACTCAGGAGGAAGTTCCGTTGAATTCAGTATGACTTATTTCTGATTAGACATGTTAGAATTGTACTACTAATTTGTCAACATAAAGCCAATTAACTAACCAGAACTCAACTGGTAGGTGCCCTTCAAGTGCTGAGGCACACCTATGATATCACAAGCTTACTTGAGAGTCACTTTCAACTGGTGGATCCCATGGCCATTTCCGCACTCGGGTGTTATAGCGCGATGATTCCACTTTCAACCTCCTATGGAATCCTGGGCTTTGCAGTTTAGGGAGGGGTCAGTCAGCCCCTCCCTAAACTGTAAACCCCAGGATTCCATAGGAGGTTGAAAGTGGAATCATCGCGCTATAACATCGCAGTGCGGAAAAGGTGCATGTCAACTTGAAGAGATCTATAAAGATGTGCAGTACCAAATCCTGCTTTTGCTGTATATGTACTACTTGACAGATGTGTGTTATTCATAGAACATTTGACTGAAATCTGGGATCAAGGCGATATAGCATAAATCTTATGCCATGAAGAACCAGGCCTCATCTCCTCTTTAAGCCCCTAAAACACCACCTTTCATCTCCTTCACACACACACACACACACATACACACACACTTACTGGCTAGTGGAAAGCAGGAGAGTAGCATTTATGGTTCTGTAACTTGACATGGCATCCTCTACAACCTCCTCAGGATTCTTCCTTAGTGCTGCACATATAGCTACAGGAATATAGCTGGAAACCTATCTGACCCCCGCTTCCATTCTCCACCTGCCAGTAAATGACTGTCTTGCGGGGACTGCAGTGGGTATAAGGTGGGTTTGGGGAGGGAGTTTTGTTATCGTGTGAGGCTGGTAGAGAATTCCAATCTCTGCAATGCCTTTTGCAAAAGGGTTACACAGGCCATTTCCGCACTAGCCTGTTATAGCGTGATGATTCCACTTTCAACATCCTTGGAATCCTGGGGTTTGCAGTTTTGGGAGGGGCCACTTGGCCCCTCTCGAAACTGCAAACCCCAGGATTCCAGAGGATGTTGAAAGTGGAATCATCACGCTATAACAGGCTATGCAGAAATGGCCACAGACATGGGTTGGACTTACCTGGATAACTCATGAACAGAATACCAGCCATTATTTTTTTTACAGAGCAACCCATTTGAAAAATAAGGCGGATAATGATGAGGGCAGCCAATGAGGTGGGGCCTACGAGTGGGAAGTAGCTTTTTTCCTCTCTCTTTCCTCCCACTTCAGGCGGTACGCTCCCTCTCTATGCAATATGTGATAGCAGGCATGGGATCACCATTGTTAGAGCTGAGTTGAAATTAATCAAGAGTTTGCCCTGCTTTTGGTATGTTCATTGCAGTACCTTGATATGTACATGGTGCACACAGAGTGGACCAGGAAGGGCCTAAGCTTGGGTTAAGTTGGTTAAAATCTTGAGGCATCCACACAGGTCACTTTTCCTGTCCTCCTGTCACAGATGGTTGGCGTGAGAAGTTTTGTCATGGCAGCTCCTGTTGGGCCAGGGAAATTTAATCACATCTAGAGGCTGGACAACCATGATGTTGTGCTGCTGCTAAGGCCGCCTCAACATACCTGATTTGTGTGTCAGGCAAGCCAACACAGAGACAAAGTCTTTTCTCTTTTATAAGCCAGACATCTTCCCAGCTTTCTTCTGAAGAAAACACTGTTCACACTTAATCCTGCCCCCAAGAAATAGCTGTGTTAGTCTGTTTCTGTATTAAAAAAAGCAAGGAGAGAGAAACAACAAAAATTAATATTGTGTCACCTTTTAGACTAACCGGTTTCTTTCAGCATGAGTTTTTGAGGACCCCACCTTACTTCTTTGAAAGCAAGATAAATGTTCTTCACTAGCAGCTCATTTGTTCCACAGGGCCAATCTTCTTAAACTACAAAGGCTTTTTGTCCTATTTAACCCAGCCTCTTGTACCCTCTCTTTATTTCTACAAGGGGGACTGGATTACTCACTTTGCAATCCTCTGGGGACATCAAGGTGAAGACTACAACAAGATTTTTGTCAATTAAAAGACATTTTTAAATAATGGAGCCATTTTGCCATTGGTTTATTTTCAGCAGTTTTGGTCTCTGTGGAATGTCTTGAGGAGCTGTTTTTGGGCACAAGAATGGTTACTTCCGAACAGCACCAGTGCAGTCTTCTCTTTCAGGCATCGATGAAGTACTGTTCTGCCTTCAGAATGCATGCTATCAGGCATGATGTACCATAAAAGTAACTCAAAACATATTCCAGTGGGTGTTAGTGTCTTTTTCCAGCACTATGTATTTCTGTTTGCCTAAAAAGAAAAAGAAAAAGTTTATTGCCCAGGCACTCTGACATAAACATGTATTGTGTAACTATCAGAGTATGCACAATATCAGATGAGGAATAAAATGAAACTTGGCATCCCATGTGAACATTAGCTAAGCACATGAGAAAGAGATACTTGCATATCTCAAAAAAACAAGCATAACACGTTGAGGCTTTGGGTCAAATGAGGATGGCGGGATGGGGAGAAAAGGTCTGTGCCTTCATTTTCAATCCATATGTTTGCAGCCTGTTGAATTACTAAAATAAAAATTTGAGCCCCATGTATCATATTTTTACCCTGGCTTCTGGGGGACCTCTGGGGAACACCTTGATTTGCTCCAAAATGCAAAGACTAGGGAAATTAGCGGAGCACTGGCAATAGCAAAACAAGGGGCAGGGTAACCCAGCAGAATCTTGTACCCAATTTTTACGGGGTCCAACCAAACAAAAAGCCATACAAATGTACCAATAACTGGATTTTATTAACAAATATATTCTCACGCACCAACGCACTCACTCGCTCATGCACACAAGGCCTATTGAGAAGGGAACGAGGTGAAAATTGATAGGGGATGTAGTGGAGAGGGTGTAAAGGTGGTGATACTGCACTTATCCTGAAATCTTTGGTCCAGGAAGTTGTGAGAGGGACGGAGATCAGCGAAGAGAGGCGGCTGAGGGGATCACTCGATAGAGTGCCAGTCTGCTATCGTGGCTCAGAATTCTCTGAAGAGACCCTCAAAAATGGGGACTGCTTATAGGGCAGAATGTACCTCAAGGGCAGGCCCTCTCCTGGGAAGAACAATGGTCAAAATAAGGGGGAAAATGCCATACAATAGCAACTTGATAGTTTGCATGATTGGTTCATGTAAATGGACCTCGCCCTCGTAGGATTTTCCAAAATCGGAGTGGCTCAACCTGGGGAAAACCCAGTAATCCCTTCAAGTTGGCTATTCATGTCTGAGCACCCTTTGTTTGTGCGGATGTGTCTCACCTGAGGTCTCCTTGGGAAAATGTGACTGGGGAATTTCCTGGCCTTGACCTGGGTCCTTTTCACATGCACGGCATTTGCCATGTGAAAGGGTACCTGGAGTATCGCACGATTGTGAGGAGTGATCTGCATGACACACTCACAATCACGTGACGCTCCAGGGTCTGGCAGGTGCTGCTCGAACACTTTTTCATTTTCGGCTTTCAGCCAAAAATGGTGCGCAATTTCACATTGCTCCAGGGCCCCATGCGCACTTGCCGTGTGTGCGGAGCCTCCGATGCTGTGGCAGTTGCGCTTCCTGCCCCATCCCAGGCTGTGCTGCGGAAGGAAGAGGCAGGGCTCTCACACTACCTGCTCAGGAGCAGGCAGCTTGTGTGTAGCTGAAGCAGTAGGGATGCGAGAACCTCTCGCTGGAGGCTGCTCGCGCGATCCCCGCACTCCAGCACCGAAAAAAGGTAAGGTGCGGAAAGGGTCTCGGTTTTGATTGGCCAACCTATTTGTCTATGCACCCACCTGGGCAACCTCTCTGGCATGGCGGGCATATTTGATATCAATTTTATATCCCCTTGGGATGGGGTCTGCCACTGGGGTAACAATATGAATGAAAGCTATAGAATCTTCTGCTTTATAAATACCCATTTTCCTGCATGGAGGTAATGTAGGGGAAATATATAGACTGTCCTTTGTGTTTGTGAAGAAATGATGATGATGATGATGATGATGATGATGATGATGATGATGATGATGTTAGTGTTTGGGGAACAGATGCAAGTTGGCATATTAGAAAAAAAAATTATATACATCACATTTTAGTGCATACATGTCCTCCCTTTATTTGTGAGGAAAAAGATCACATGTGACTTGGTCCAGCAGGATGATATCCACAGTAGACATGGGTCAAAAGCAGAACTGAACTGAAACTGCTTTCTGTATTTCACAAACATCTATATTCTTTTAACAGCTGACTTGGATGATATAATTGATACTGATCAAATGAATGTAACTTTGACCCTTTTTTGTCTGATGATAGTGGATTACTTCAATTTGTGCAACCCAAGAAAGTGGACAGGACTCTTGGAGAGATGAGAGCCACCACATGTGTGTTAAGTCCTTGCTCTTCCTGGCTTATTGAGAAAGGCCACAGAAGGACTGGCTGAGAGGATAAAGTGAGTGATCCGTCCCTTGCTAAAACAAGGCAGAGTTCCAGCTTGCCTGAAGTCTTCCTTGCTGGGATGGGACTTGGAAACCCTGTTATATAGTGGCTTCATTACTTCCTGGAGGAATGAACACAGAAATCCTTAGATCTTTGCCTTTCCTGGCTTATTAAAAAGTCAGAGGCAAATGCTGAGTGGATAGAGGGAGTAGTCTGTGCTTTGCTAAAACGAGGTATTGCTGGCTTTTTGCCGTAATAATGAACTTGTACTTGTACTAAAACAAGGTAGAGTTCCAGATTTCTTGAAGAACGCAGTTATAAAATCCCTGGATCACTCCATTCTGGATAATTATCTGCCAGCCTCTAACATTCCATTTGAAGGCAAGCTTCTAGAATGTGTAATAGCCTCCTAACTCCACAGGTTTCTGGATGAAATTGATTATCTAGATCCATTTTAATCTGGTTTCAGGCCAGGATATGGGGTAGAGACGGCTTTGGTTGCCTTGGCAGATGTTGGGAAATAGAGAGGGTCCTATTGGTTCTGCTGGGCTTCTCAGAAGCTTTCAGTACCATCACCATGGTATTCTCCTGAGCTGCCTCACTAGGATAGGACTTGAGGACACTGTTTTACAGTGGCTTTGTTCCTTACTGGAGGGGTGCATCCATAAGGTGGTCTTAGGAAATTCCTGTTTAATTGACCAGTGGGCTCCTTCACTTCTGTCCCTCATGCTATTTAACATATATGTGAAACCACTGGGAGAGGTTGTCTGCAGTTTTGGGGTTCAGTGCTATTTGCATTTGCACATTTAAGCTGTATGTGCCAGCTGTGCCTGTTCCTTGAGACATCATACTGACCACAGTGATATATCCCTTAGTTACATCCCAGTTGGATTGTTGTAATGCACTCTATTGTCTGTTGGAGTACCTTTGGAGAGTCTTTGGAAACTTCAACTGGTCCAGATTGCTGCAGTGAGATTTCTAACTGGGGCTGGCTATAGGAAGCACACAACTGCCTCATTGCAACAACTCCACTGGCTGCTGGTCTTATTTCCAGGCACAATGTAAAGTGCTGGTTTGTAAAGCACTATATATGGGTCAAGTCAAGGTTATCTGAAGGACCGTGTTCTCCTTTACGAACATCCATGTGTTTCAAAATCTGCTGAGGAGGCTCTTTTCTCTGTCCCACCATGCTTACAGGTACCTCAGCTGGGAACATGGAAGACAGGCTTCTCAGTGGCTGCCCCTGGGATATGGAATTCCCTTCAATAGAGCTTAGGCCATTTCTGCATGAGACTGCTTTAGTGCTATAATTCCACTTTCAACATCCTATGGAATCCTGGAGTTTGCAGTTTAGGGAGGGGCCGGCTGGCCCATCCCTAAACTGCAAGCCCCAGGATTCCATAGGATGTTGAAAGTGGAATCATAGCGCTATAACAGTCTCATGCAGAAATGGTCTTAGACAGGTACTCTCTCTACTTTTTTCTGTAAACAAGTGAAGACTCTTCTGTTTCCACAAGCCTTTGAGGACTGATTGTTTAGACAGAATGGGTCTTATACAACATGCTGGGTTTTCTATTTGTTACTTGGTTGTGCTGTTGTAGGTTTTTCTTAGTGGTTGATGTTTCTAATTGATTTTAATGTTTTTGATAGCTTAATCACTTTTAACTTTTGTATTTTCTGAATCTTAACTATTTTTTAAATCTGTTGTAAGCCACTTTGAATCCCAAATTGGGGGAAAGGTGGGATATAAATAAGTATAATAATGATAGTAATAATAACAGCTTTAAAATGTCCCAGTTTCACACCTTTTCAGCAACGCTTGTGAAAAGGTTCACTCATTCACTACACTGATCCCTCTTAACTGGATTTATTTTTCTATGGGATGTTACTATAAAGTGGCAACTCACTGACTGACTGACATTGTGATATCCTCCTAATCCTAATCCTTTTACCTAATCCTTAGTGTCTGAAATCACATATATATCACACACAGAAACACTTTCCTCAGTTCTAATTGACTTTATTTGTCCTCTAGTTGACTTTGTTTGTCCTTAGAACTCCTTTAAATTCTAATTGACTTTATTTGTCACACAGAGAAATCTGATCAGCTACACAATATTATTACATTATTGTTGTTGACAGTCATCCTTGCAAGCTCCCATTATTGGATGGGAATCATCCAAGTGAAGAAAAAAAAATAAAGAACTAAAAGAACAAAATGGTAGAAAAGAAACAGTGGCCAGCAGGGAAATAAACAAAACTGAGTGAAAATGAATATGCTCATATTTTGGTGGTGGTGGTGGTGGGGGAGATGTTTTTGTTTCACTCTAAGGATACCATTTGACCTGAAAATCAAAATCAGAAATATTCAAAAAGTTCTTGCACTTTAATGTTTCTCATAAGAGATATAGAAAAGTTGTCTTCTATCCCATTCAAAAGTAATCACAAAACACAAGAATGTGCATAAAGGAGTGAGTCTGTGCAGGTCACTGGTTCCTATTGACTTCTATGGGGCAAAAAAATAAAGGTAAAATAAGCGGGTTATATTCTTGTCATTCTTTCATCCGTTGTGGGAAAAACTTGAGGCACTACCAAAGTAAATGCAAAAACTCTCACTCTTTTTTTTTTTTTTGATACTGCAAAGCTCAGTTTTCATTGAGAATACCAAGGAATTAAATGCAAAAATCCTCTTCATACATTAAGAACCCTTGCAACATGGAGCTCTTCCCCCATTTCTGTGCTACCCTTCCTCAGTTTGGCACTCTCCATATATGAGGAACTATAGTTCTCATCATCCACCCTCCAAGTGTTAGAACTATAACCCTCATTATCTGCAGTCAGTTGGAGATGGTGGGAACCGTAGTTCAACACACTGGGGTGTGTGTGTGTGACAAGTTCAGAAAAGCTACTCTATGTACAACTAGCCTTTCATAATAACAGACAGGTTTCTAGTTTAAGTCACATTCAGGCCTGTCCATAGAGTTGCTTCTACTCTGGAGAATTCTTTGGTCAGAAGAAGTAAGAAATTGCTGTTGATTCTACGTTTCTTTGGTTGGCTACTGATGCATTTGTTTGGCTGTCCACATATGCATGATAGGTGCCCCAATCAAAGCTGAAACGTTAAGCTTCTACCTTTTTGAACCTGCTGGTTCTGGATTAGCTATACATTTCCTCTTAAATTTGAGAGTAAAAGCAGAGCCACACATCTGGCAATCTGATACTTAAAACTACACATTGTTGTGACCTTTGGCCTAAACCATTTTTAAACAGTGGTGTGGGTGGGTGTAGGAACCAGAGAAATTATTTTTCATGTTGTGCTTATGGATCGGGTGGAGTTTCTTAAAAAAAAAAAACACCAAAAAAACAAAACCAAAGCTCACATAGATTATGCTCAGGAAGCCATACTTTTATGTGCTCATAAATAAACCAAGAAAAATACCAGTCTGAGTGCAGAATGTGCCTTTATGTGGAGATATTAAGGAATTCAAATTAAAATGAATGCTATAATAAGCCTACCCACTCCTAAAAAAAAAAAAAGGGAAAAGGGAAAAAAGAGGCACAGCACAGGAAAATATCTACCACTTTAATGGCATGTTGAATCCCACAAATAAAATTTGTGAGATTATATATCCTGTTCTTACATGGTTAACAGGCCTGGTTATGGATTACTCAAGTTTCTTGTTGCTCCAGGATTCTTTCCAAATTTATCAGAAGGGATGCCAGACAAAAGAGGACTATTATGTTGCTGGGAAGTTTTCTAAACTCCTCGCATGGCCAAGAAACTAAATTCCCAAGGAACCGTTTGAAGGTATTGGTCCATGCCCTATATGCATGTTGGTGACAGAAGTGGCCCTTCTCATTATTTTGTACCGGCTAACTGTCCAATTTATATCACTATTTACTCCAGAAGCATGCAAGTCAAATCATTCTGAGGGCCTCTTTCATATTTTTACTAGTTCGGCTGGCCCACATGTCTGTCTCAACCACAGAAATGAGTTCTCATCACCAGTTTAATTTGATGTTTTATCCAACCCATGTTCTATTAACACCACTTTTTCTCCATGCTATTACTTCAGTAGTTATTCAGTGTGTTGAATCAACCTGTGAGAAGAGGGAGCATGTGAGCCCCACGTTGCCTCATTCTTCCTCTACTCTTGAAAAGTGGTACTCTGGAATGAAAATCTTTCATTACCCATGGGCAATGAGTCAGAAGAACCCCGGGCTCTTAATCTCTGCAGAGAGCATCCACAACTAGCTGAGAATCTCTGCTTCAGGCTTTCACTTGCCATGTGTGCATGGGTGTGTGTGTGAGATGAAGTGCAGGAGGGAGCTGGTTGGGGAGTTTGTGTTCCCAATCTTTGTGTGTTGATTCAGCACAAGAAATAATAACTGAAGAGAGCCAGCATGGTATAGTGGTTTGAGCACTGGACTAAGACTCTGGAGACTAGGGCCCTTTTTGCATGGTATTTGCCATGCGAAAGGGCCCCTGGAATGTTGTGCAACTGCGAAGAACGGTCCACACAATGCATTCACAATCGCACAATGCTCCGGGGCCTGGCAGGTGCCAATCACACTTTCATTTTCAGCTGCGATCCAAAAATGGTGCGCGATCGCACATTGATCCGGGGCCCTGAGTGCACTTGCCATGCGTGCGGAGCTCCGGAGCCTCGGCGCTCATGTTTCCTGCCCCAGCGCAGCCTGGGAAAATCCCAGGCTGCACTGCGGAAGGAAGAGGAGGGGCTCTCGCATGAGCAAGCAGCAGCTACGGAGCTGAAGGAACTGGGACGCGAGAGCCTCTCACTAGAGGCTGCTTGCGCGATCCCCGCAACCCAGCTCCACAAAAAGATGAGTTGTGGAAAGAGCATAGGTTTGAGTCCTTGATGAGCCATGGAAGCCCACTGGATGATCTTGGGCAAATCATAGGGCCTCTCCACATTACACTGTTTATAGTGCTATTATTCCATTTTCAACATCCTATGGAATCCTGGGTTTGCAGTTTAGGGAGGGGCATTTAGAATTCTCAGCCAGGGAGTTCTTTGGCCTCAGTAAACTACAAACCCCAGGATTCCACAGGATGTTGAAAGTGGAATAATGCCACTATAACAGTGTAAGGCAGAAATGGCCATACTCTCTCAGTCTCAGAGGGAGCCAAAGGCAACCCCTCGTCTGAACAAATCTTGCCAAGAAAACCCTGTGACAAGTTTGCCATAAGTTGGAAATGACTTGAAGTCATACAACAAAAACAAAGCTCTTTTGTGCTTTGAGCTTCTCACCCTAATAAGTGCTCCTGCATTTTTAGCAGCTGGTATTGTGCAGAGGCAACTCTATATCTTGCTCCAATCCAAAAAACAATTTCCCAATATCGACTGGGCTGATTCAAGAAATTTTACTATTAAAGAAGGACAAAATGGAATAATGGAGGTGCACAGAAAGAAGAGTCATGGCTGATAGCAAGAATGAAGAGTTCATTGTTACTCACAAAGGGGGAGTGGTTGTTGAAACTGATGGACTTAGCAGTAATGAAATATTCTGTTTGAGTAGAGAAAGGTTGTTTGTGAGATTTCTTAAAGATTTGAAATCCCTTACTGACTTTTTGTGAAGGAAAGAAGATGAACTGGTAATTTGTGGGTTTGATGATTAGAAAGAATGGGTTCTCAAAAGAAGAGAATATGCTGTAGTTTAGGAAAAAGAGATATGAAGAATCTGAATTCTCTCGCTTTCCTTTTACTTTTTTCTTTTCTTCTTGTATTTTTTTTAATTTTTATTGTATGAAAAAAAACAAAAAAAATAATGTGACAAACATAAAAGTGAAGGGAAAGGTTAAAAAAATGCTTACATGTCTATTTCTCTTCAAATTCCATTTACATAGTATTATTTATACAATGTATTATAAATCATATTGATTATATATTTTGGTTATATATATCTGAATCTCATTCTCATTATACCTGTTGTTATTAATTATTCCCATAATTAACATTTTCAAAATATATTGTTAGTAATTTCACTCTTATTTCTCTCCTTTTCAAAATATAGGCCCTTTTCGCACACTTTTTTTCTTGCACGAGTGCCCCTTGAGCGTCGCGTGAGTGGGAGTGTCACTCCGTATGATGCACTCCCACTCATGCGACGCTCACGAGGCTAAAGCAGGGTGCGCGCACATCTTTTGATTTTCGGCTTTAAGCTGAAAATGCCCCGTGCTCGCGCAATGCTCGCAGTGCCCTCGCGCACTTACCTCTGTGCGGTGTGTCAGCAAGGCGGTTAGGTCATGCTTCCTTCCTACAGCTCCCAGACTGCACTGCGGAAGGAAGGGGCTCATGCGACGGTCACACTAGATGGAAGGTGATGCGGGAGGCAAAAAGGGCTGTTGTGAGCAGCTCGCGTGAGTGGCTGCTTGGGCGAGCGCCGCTCCCCACTGCTGCGATGAGGTAAGGTGCGAAAAGGGCCATGATATTTGTAATTTTCATTCATTCATTCATTCATTCATTCATTCATTCATTCTTATTTCTTTCCTAAACCTTAATTGTCCTTTCCTAATTACCTAATTACTCTTATTACCCTACATACCAATATACTATATATATATACTATCTATCTATCTATCTATCTATCTATCTTTACCTATTCTACCTTAAATTTAACCTATTACTATTACTAAGTGTACCCCATCCCCAGAGCCTATTATACCTTGAATTATTCTATTTTCCAAAATTGTAAATCTTCTAGTGGAGGTGTAACACCTCCCTCTTTTACTAACACCTTTTCCACAAAAAACTTCCATATTGCATCAAAATCGCTCTCTTTCATTATTCATTTTTTAGCCTTAATTCCACATTTTAACTTGTCATTAATTGCAATTTTTCATACTTCTTTATACCAATCCTCTATTTGAAAATCTCCTTCAATTTTCCATTTTCTTGTATAATTAACCTTGCTGCAGTTAATAAATTTGTAATTAAATCCTTCATTGCCTGGGTGCAATTAGCCTTATCATATATAGATAACAATGCTATATTAGAGCATATTTCTAAATCAATTTCTGTTATCTCTTTTATCTCTTTAAACACCATTTGCCAAAATTTCTGTACACATCTACAACTCTACCACATATGAATATAAGTACCAATTTCTTGACAGCCCCTCCAACACAGTCTTGAATAGTTCTTATCTATGTGATTTAACCTTACTGGTGTTATGTATCATCTCCAAACCAATTTATAATAATTTTCTTTTATCCATATGGATAAGTTTTTTAAATGATGCTGATTCCAATTTTTCCCCAATCCTGAATATCTATTTTTTTGTACTAATTCTTCCTCCCATATTTTTCTAAGATAGTCCTCTTGATCTTTATGTTTTGACAACATTTTATATATTTCACTTGTGGTACCCTTCAAATTTTCACTTTCCTCCATACTTTCTCTTTCATTAATCATTTGTTCAAATTTAGTATATTCTCTAAATTCTTCATTATTCTCTAAATTCTTCATTATTCCAATTCCTTGTCCACTGTTTTAACTGAATATAATTGAGTCATGATATCTTTGTACCCTGCAATCTCTCCTTTATTTTATTTTTATTCCTCATTATATTCATCCAGTCTTTTAAGTTATATATTCTCTGATCCTTTAATTCCTTCTCTAATTCACCTCTTAAATTTACTGGAAATTTTTCCACTATCACTGCTGGAGTTAATGGTGAAGTAGCAGGCATTAACTTTTCCTTATTTTTCTTCCAAATCTCTAATATATTTTTCAAAAAGGGGTTTTCTATTTTTTCCTTCTTTTTGTATTTCTCCCCCCAAATCTCTGTAATTTCTGTAAATTTTATTGCACATTTAAAAGTCTTAATAATTTTTTTTTAAAAAATGACATAATGGCACATGCACTCTCCATTCTGTATACAACTGAATTGTCAACTGAATAAAAAGTGGCAACTGGCTAGCGTCTTTTACCAAACCAAAGGGTACCAATCTAGCTTAGGGAGTGAGGATAGGCCATATGGCATATATAACTCTGTCTTCCAGGTAAGGGAAATGGTTAGAAACTCAGGAGGAATATCTAGGGTGGAGACGAGCTGTCACTGCTGCCCTTCAGGATCTTATTTTGTAATTGTCCCATTCTGACTCTTGATAGGGGCGGTCCTGATTATCTATTATACGTCTGTCAGTCATCTTGCTTCTCTTCCTTACTGTTGATAGACCTTATCAGAATAGGGAGGGGCATTTGGAATTCTCAGCCAGAGAGTTCTTCAGCCTCACTAAACTACAAACCCCGGAATTCCAAAGAATGTTGCCCTGGCAGTTAAAGTGGTGCTATAACAGTGTAGTGTGATAAGGATATAAGATTTAGAAACCATTTGTCACTAGCATATTTACCTGGCATTGCCTGGTATTTTATTTTTCTCATAGGTAATACTTGGGCTTTTCCACACTTGGTTTTTAAAATGGGGCGGTACATCCTCCCGCGAGGATGTTTGCATTTGGGGGCGAACTGAGTTCGGACTACTTACCATATGTCCGGACTTCAGCCCGCTCCGGAACGCCCATAACTGGTCATTCACAGTACTATTGAAAGTCTGATTGAAACAGGACTTTCAATATCCCGGCATGCCCCAGTCCATCACTGCGCAAAAGTGTGGATTTGCAGGCTCGCGCCAGCGCGAGCCTGCAGATCTTCCAGGGGTAGGCTTCCAGCTGGCAAGCTTCTTCAGTTAGTGGAGAGCCTCCAACAACCGGAAGCCTCCATTTTCGTCCCTGGAGAGTGCGTAGCGGGGGCATGCGCTGCTCCGGATCGGTGTAGGTCGTCGGGGGGGGGAGTGGGCCAGTCTGGTGAGTAATGGACTGCCCCGTTTTCCCCCCAAAGTGTGGAAAAGCCCCTTGTTAGGAATACCTTAGGAATACCTTACCTCACCTTAGGAGTTAGATGTGGTTGAAATACATAGATTTGAGATCCCATGTCTCTAATTCCCCAAACTGTGTTGTACAGTACCTTCAACTTTTGCCCATATTCCCCAATCCAATCTGTATTCAGAGTTGTTAACGTACAGAGGTTGGTTTCCTGAGGGAATACAGTACACTGGCCTTCTCCTAGGCCTCGTCTCCATAGCAACTGGCCTGAGGTGCAAGCGCTTCCCGGCTGAGAATTCTAAAAGCCCCTCCCTGAACTGCCAACCTCAGGATTCCATAGAATCTTCACAGACAGCCAATCTTATGAGGTCTTCTCACCTCACACAGCCAGTCATTTGAGGTCTTCGCCTGCCTGATGCAGACAGACAAACTCACAAACAGACAAACTTTGACTTGTATATAGTAGATTTAAACTGGCAAAATTGTCTGGATAGGCATCAACTTAAATTTGATCATGGTTTTATGTCAATTGATTATGAAGTCATGCAGACATTTACTCAGATCTAAGTCCCACTATCCTCAGCAGGACTCACTCCAAAGTAAGTCTTCATAGGATTATGAACTAGAATACTTTTCCAGGTTTCTAATGAATGTGACACTCCATCCTGTAGGATGAGAGGAGAAATGAGTCTGTTGCAGGAACAAATGCACATTTGTTTGCTCATGGAGATAGTACAGATAAGTTCACTAATGTACCATATGCTGTCAGCAGCTGGAATTCAGTCAACACTTTCTTAGATTTTGGCTTCAGTGGGTTATACAGCCAAGCTTATAGAACCCAACAGCCTCTGTCAATGACTGGAAGCCCTTAATAGGTAGAGTGTAACCCCTGAGGTGAACTCCAGCAGTTGTCCTGAGACAGAGAGAAAATGGAGGTTTCTTCCAGTTTTTCCTGGAGTTGCCTTGCAATAACAAGGATTTTCTCAGTCAGTTGTCGCTATCTTCAGATGCCAGTCGCAGGAAATCTCATCCATGATAGCATCTAATCTTGCAGTGTTTGCTTGGAAACCAGTTGATGAAACCAAAATAAAGGTTTTCTAAGAAAACCGAGAAGAGCTAGTGGATAGCAGCTGAAAGGAAAGTATTTGTAAAAGATACTAAGAAATCCTGATTAAAGATATTGTCTGAAATGTTGTCCATTTTAAAACCTCATGACTCAGATTCTCAAATGAAGTAAAAACACCTGAGCAGTTTGCACAAATGTCAGTGAATATGAAATGTAATTGTCCAGGATCATTGATTAAAAACAAAAACAAAACTGAAAATGCTCATTTTGAAAAAGTGTCCAAGTAATATATGCAAATAGTGAGAAGTGGATGACATACATTTATTTATGAAATGTACTCGGCTCGTCAGAAGAAAATCCATTAATGCATGTTTTAAAACAAATAAATACAGAAATAGTGATTTGTATAAACTGCTTAACTAGCATGGTATTGCTAATTTACTAACATTCATAATCCTACTGCAAAATGTGTATCTCTAATCTATAAGGGAACAGTTAAGAAAGTCAATAAAATTATTCAGATATTTTATAATAGAAGTAACTTAGTAAATGGATCGATCTTATTTTGACTCCAAGTGGACCAGGTTTCGTTGCCTTTGCTTGCTTGCCGGTTTTACCAGTCAGAAGTTTACAATCCTTATCTTTAGCACTGTGAGGCAGTCAGTGAATAGCAAGCATATTCTCCTGAAACAACAAGGATATCATGTAGCACTTTTCTACAGATAATGTGAACATTTGGATTGGGAAGTGTGCACAGGGGATAGCAAAGTTCAACAGCTAATTAAAGTGTTATCTTCTGACAAGTAACATAACTGGATGGATGAAGTCATAGGATTCAGGGGAAAGCATGTCATGAACTAAATTATGCAGCAGTGTGTGACTGCTATCCCCAAACACATTAAAGCTGAGAATTTGGATCTGAGCCATTTTAGCTCTACTGGATACAGTTAGACAACATCATCATAAACACGAGAACGCTGGCTTAACTGGTGCTTGGACTGGGCCATACTTTACCAGTTGACTGACATGTTATTGCAATAGTTTCACATGCTAGAATTTTCTCTCACCTCTTCCATTTTGCAGATATTAGATTCTGAATATCAATTATATTTAATTTACAGTGTTGTCCTATATGTCTTGTCTCAAAGGTAAACTTCATTGTTTTTGGTTAGGTGACTCCATGAGACTGAAGCCTTAGTCCTGAATATGCAACAAATTGTAGGGCATGGAGCACTCAGTCCTATGGGCTTTGTGGAGCCCAATGCTTTGGGGTTCATTAGAGAATTCTTAGTGAATTGGATTGCTTTGTGCTGTTATTGAACATATCTTCTTGACAATATACTAAAAACTCACCCTTTGAACAGGACAGATGGATATTTTATCTCAAGTAAATCATTACTTATTGTGTTTTCTATCAGATTATTAAGATCAAGATTCATAGCTGTGCTTGTGACCATTCATCAGGCATCTACAAAGCCAAAATGAAGTGAACATTATAAACTGGGAAATAAAAAAGTGATTCTCAGAATTATGAAGAACTTAATAAGGCACAAAACAATTGGTCCAATAGTTAGGGTGCAAATGGTACAAGACTGCGGATACAAACGCACATGGGTCAGACCTGTCTTTGGTCATACTATGTGGTACTGTTTGTGGTAAAGAAATCTTGCTACCTGCCATCTCTGCATCTGTGTAAGACAGCCAGTACAACTGCTTCAGGTTATGAAATTTCTTCTATATAGGAATCCAAGGGATCACATGGTTGAACCACTGAAACTTCACTGTGATCGCTTCCTATTTACGGATGAAATAATTCATACTCAATCCAATTTAAATACCTTATTTATAACAAAGATGGCTGTAGCTAGGGCACTACCTGGTAATACTGCTTTGTGTGTCTATCAGCTTGTATAATTTGATGATGAGGATAAGCTGAGATGTTTGAGCTGCACCATCTATTCTCTGATCTCTGTCCATCATGATAATTAAAGCTCCTTTCCTGATGGAAAGTGTTGTTCCTGCTTTCCTTACAGAAGCAATGATCTGCTCCTTACTAAAAGGAAATAAGCCTGGATCAAATGAGCCTGAATAGCTACTAGTTGGCTCTATTTCCTCTTTGAATAATGTACTTGTAATTAATATTTGTATGTGTTCCATTATAGATGCTCTCCTAGTTTATGAATGAGAACAGATCTGGGCCATTTTCACACTAGACTGTTATAGTGCTATGATTCCACTTTCAACATCCTATGGAATCCTCAAAGGCTCCTCCCTAAACTGTAAACCCCAGAATTCCATAGGATGTTGAAAGTGGAATCAAAGCACTATAACAGTCTAGTGCAGAAATGGCCTTGGTCACTCTTGTTAATGGTTTGCACAGTCAGAATGCAACCATACTGATCCTGCTGGATTTCCCATGGCTTGATATTTCCATCAATGGTATCCTTATTCTAGTTGGTTTTAGGACACAAGGTCTTGCAATGGTTCTTGTTCTTCCTGGATGTTAGTGCTGTTCTTTCCCATTGCTTATAGAACTTCCTGATGGTCAGGGCTGTCCAGCAGTGGAATATGCTGCCTCGGAGTGTAGTGGAGTCTCCTTCTTTGGAGGTTTTTAAGCAGAGGCTGGATGGCCATCTGTCGGGAGTGCTTTGAGGGTGTTCCTGCATGGCAGGGGGTTGGACTGGATGGCCCCTGTGGTCTCTTCCAACTCTACATTTCTATGATTCTGTGATGCTATTTAGGGTTCCATCTTGTTTTCCATTCTATCTCCTTTCCATGTGAAACAACTGTGAAGAGTGACAAATGCCTAGATGTGATCAGTATGCAGAGGACACATCGCACTATCTCCTTCCTATCATCAGATTCCAAAGTAGCTCTGTATCTTTTGACCAGATGTCTAGAAACAGTAGAGGGATGGATGAGTATGAACAGACTAAAACTGTAGGCAGATTACTGTGTGCTCAGAAGCTGGCTATGATAGATAGAAACCTGATATATTATTGGATGGATCCACACTCCTGTCAAGGGAAGAATCCTGAAGGTGCTCCTCCACTGATTGCTGTTGGGGAGGTACACATGGCCTCAGCAGCTAGGAATGAATCTTATCAGCTGAGGTCTTATCTGTAGTGGTTAGACCTGGCTTTAGTTACACATGTACAGTTACCTTCTATATGGAATGGTGCCATGTGTTTCACAGAAGATTATCTTTGAAGGTGACTTAGAAGCATCAGTTTCAGCAAAATGTAGCCATTCAGAAGTTGTTAAAGGTTAGAAACTCATAACATGTAACTTATTTAGTTGCATTTGCCTTGGTTGCCAATGTGTTTCTGTACCCAGTTGACAGGGCCTTCTTCTTGGTAGCCCCATGGCTATGGAACCCCCTTCTGAATGACACACTTACCTCTTTTATTATAGGTGTTCAAATGGTCTTAAAAATTTCTCCAGACTGTGTTTCCTGTCTCAAGCTTAGGCCTTCTTCTCTTCTATTCCATGGTCCTTTCTGCAGCTTACCTTTCCTGGTGGCATCTGATGATGGCTGCCTCTGGGATCTGGGAAGTGCAGTGGCCATGCCTCTTCTTGCCGCAGTGAAGCCATTGCGCTCACAAGATCTCTGCAAGCAAGATAGGTGTGGGTGTGCGGTGGGATGGCAGTGCAATTGCCAGTCACTGACAGGGAAAACCCATCAATGATTTTGCAGTACCGCCTGGGAATGGGAGAAGGATGGGGCCGGGACAATGTCATGTATAAGCATCATCCCAGTCCCATCCTTCTCCCATCCCCATGTCAGGTTAGGTGAATCAAGAGTAAAAGGCCTATGAGTTTGCTTAGAACTATGCTACAGAAATGTCATCTCTCAATAATTTACACTAATTTGATGCATTTTTCTTGCATATATTCTGTGTATGAAGGCATGGTCCCGAAACATCTTGTATAAACACACAAACAAACAAACAGAAATCTTTTGAAGAACTGAACATTCATAACCTATGAAGTAGCTGGATATACGTTTTGCCCTAGGTAAAGTTTAAAAACTCATGATTTGTTTTGTTTTTGCTAAGAGAAACAAACGGCTCTATGTAAAAGGGTATAATTTGCATTGGGTTTAATATGTGACAGTATTAATAATATTTACATTTATTCTTGTTTTATTATTGCTAGTTTGAAGCCATACCTAACAAAACTGTCCTGCCACTGGGCATGTAATAATAAGATCTAAAGTCGGAAGGGAGGATGTTGAAGAGTTGAACTGTTTCAAATATTCTGCTTTGCAAGGCTTGTCATCCCCTATTACAGTTTACCCAACAAATCTGTTATTTGATTTGTTTTAAAACCCATCATATTCAATTAGTTTTAATTAAGGCACCTGAGGAAAAACAATGGGGTCTCTATTAAATGTACCTACCAGTGATTTAAAAAATAAATTAAAGGGAGTTTGGACTAATATATCAGCAAATGAGGAGCTATAAACATGATTAATAAGCACATTAGACTTTCCTTATCACATTTTGTTGGCAGTTTTTATCCGGTCACAGCTGAAATTCCATAGAGTTCTTTCTCCTTTTGTATAAAATACAGATTATGTGGAGACAGCCGTCTGAGCAACTGGGGTTTCATCTTGCATGGCCATTAATTTATTCTTGCTACTTCAGTATTTCTTATCTATAGCAGCCGAGGGATGCAGAACTGTATTTTTGGTAATTTTCCAACAAGAAAACTTGTTCATGTGATGATGGCACCTCTTGTCTCTTTCATAGGAAACTAGATCAGCAGTTCATGAGTTCATCTTGAAAAGAGTACACTCAGTCTCTCGATTCATACCATCAGAAATATGTGCACATACACTTTACATATAGTTCGAGCACCTACCATTTCAAAGATGAGTATCTCTGCAGTTTTTAGAAGAATAGTATTTCTGTGAGTGTAATAAAAGATTACAAGCAGGCCCTTCAATAAAATGTTGCAGTATGAAACACTTCTGGTAAGTGATTCCATTCCATTCTCCTTTCTCTCTCATTATCCCCCTCCACAGCAGGCAGTAAACATCTTGAATCCACTCAGCATGCTCAGTCCACATTGGGCTATTTTGTTTCCTCCACTTGGGGCCATTTTTACACTACACACTTCTATGGCCATTTCTGCACTAGACTGTTAGAGCGCTATTATTCCACTTGCAATATCCCGAAACTGCAAACCCCAGGATTCCATAGGATGTTGCAAGTGGAATAATAGTGCTATAACTGTCCAGTGTGGAAATGTCCTCTGGCCGCATCATGTGGTATCCTGAGATTTGTAGTTTGATGAGGCACCAGGGCAACTCTCTGGCTGCGAATTCTAAATGCTCCTCCCTAAACTGCCAATCCCAGGATTCCACAGGATGTTGCCATGGCAGTTAAAGTGGAATCATAGTGCTATAATTGTACAGTGTAAAAGGCCCCATTTTGGGTATTTTTGGGTGTATGGAGTAGATGTGGACAACATGTAAAGCTCAGTTCCTGCTATACTGAGAAAGAATCACTTCTCAGTGTGATCTAGGAAAACTAAGAACTGATTTATCTAGCTATCAGCTTACTCTTTTTACACTTGTATCTTTTTCTCTTCCACACACACTGAGTCTTTTCTTCGCAGCCCCTCCAATCCTTTACTCCTTTCTCCTAGTTGTCCAATGTGTCCATTTCATTCCCCTAATATTCTGTGCCATCAAGTTCTTATGGAGCTGGTCTGGGGAAGGATTTTTCCTGAAAGATATTTTTGAGCATCTGCTAACCTTCCAGGTCTACTGATATTTCTCTCCTGTACGTGTGTGGTGTAGGCCTGGTTACATAAGCAAGAGCATGGGAAAGCTTAAATCAGTTGTTAGAAGGAAAAATAGCCTAGAAAGCAGAATCACGCAAATATGTAAGTCAGATTGTATTAGCCCAATGAATTTATTCTAAATGTGTGGGAGGTCTACTTGAGCAGATTATTTTCTGGAGTTCCAAACAGTGTGGGACAATTCCAAATATTGGGAAAGCTCCCTGTTATGGCTAGCAACCCTTTGCATGAGAAGGGTGCAGAGAATATGAGGAAAAGGGACTTGGTTACCATGCTTGTTCCTATTCCATGTCCTCATGCATAGAGGCTACATGTATTTTAAATGTCTGAAGAGACCATCACCGTCAGATCGTTACTGGCTATTAATAGGGAATATTTATACATCACAATTTTCAATCCATTTTTCAAAAATGTACTGGTGCTCCCTGGTCAAAGATTCATTAAAGTTAGTTTCTGAGATGATAAATCCAGATTCCCTTATGACAGCTCCCAGAACTCCTGAGTGCTTCTGGATGTTTTCATCTAATAAGGTTGCCAGGTTCTGCATATTCTGGTGAAAATACCTCTTGTCTTGTGATTCTAATGCTGTAAAAATCTCATATACCATGAGTGGGCATGTCCCTGCTGCTCCCATGGCTATTTTTCTGCTTCTGTCCCCACCCCGACACCATCATCTGGATTTTTTTTTATTTATTTTTTTGGTACAAAAATCTATGTTATTCCACTCCCTGAGGCTTAGCAGCAGAACAGAGCAAAGCCTCTCCCCATCACTATAAACACAAAACAATGAAACCAGACTTCTACCAACTATTGGCTTTTACATTTATTGTCATTTTTGTGCATTTCATCAGCTGGTCTGGTCCATAATGCGTCTTGGGGGTGAACTATTAGGTCCCAAAGCCTCCAAAGTTGCCTGTCTCTGTTTTCCATGAATACAACTTTCTCTGGACTGTGTGATTCTGAGGCCAAACACTCTACTACTGCAGTAACAGTGATATCTCTCTCTTGTTGGCCTGAACATTGGTGGGATGTCCACCAAATGTGTATTGATGGATAGATGAGAAATGGGTGGATCTTTACACAACCCACCTTCCCTCCCTCATGCCCTGTCCCTGATGTTGTCCCCTATGAGCATATACTTTGTTGTCCAGTAAGATGGGCCTAATTTAAGACAATTGCAATAATGATCCAGCTTGTTATTTTTCACTCAGAATTGTCAAGCATGCCAGTGGGGAAAAGAGCAGAAGAGGAAGAAGACTGGTTTGCCCTGACTACTTTGTCACACAATATCCCTTAACTTAGGCCATTTCCACACTAGCCTGTTATAGCGACGATTCCACTTTCAACATCCTCCAGAATCCTGGGGTTGCAGGGAATCCTGCAACATCTAGAGGATGTTGAAAGTGGAATCGTCACGCTATAACAGGCTAGTGCAGAAATGGCCTTAGAGATGGGGAACATGCTGACAACAGTGCAGGTGCTGCTGGATTGCAACTGCCATCATTCCTCATGATTGGCTCTGCTAGTGAGGGTGATGCAGTCAAATGAGATTATAAAGGCCACACATTCCTCTCCGCCAAACCTCAACATTCACTCCTCCCATTCCCATTGTGCCAGCCCTTAGGAAAACAACAGGGAGAAAGACCATGGGTTTCTCAAATTCAGGATTTTGCTTTCTCCTCTCTTACTGCAAGTGCCTCTTTTGCATGATTCATGGAGACATTTCAGCAGGAGGAGATCAGTGGAGTTGCACACTTTTCAGACTTAGAACATTATTTTCAGAGATGCAAGTACAAAGAATATGAACATCTGGATTCATCCTATTGGTCTATAATGTGGCACTTCCTTTCAGAGGCATGTTGTGAGATAAGCAAAGTAGTGAGAAGAAGAAAATATAGAGGAAAAGTGGCAGGCAGGAGACCTGTTACATAAAATACATGTGCATTCAGAAATGGTTGTGCCTACCCTTTAAAAAACTTATGAAGCCTCACATCACTTTAGCCCCCCCCAGTATACTAGTGTGGTAATTACACTATTGGTTGGGAATATTTTGACTGTGTATTCCTGCACAGCAGAGGGTTGGACTGGATGGTCCTTGTGGTCTCTTCTATGAATCTATCTTTTCTTATAACACCATCCCCATCTACCTTGAAGACAGCTGCACCTTCTTGCCTATGTATCTGTTCCACAAAACTGACAGGATCTGATTGGGCATTAAGGAAACAAATGTTTTAGTACTGCAGAGTCAATCTGAAAGACCCACTTAAAAAGGTGTCCTTGCTGCAACTGCATTCCATCTTCTTACCGTGGACATCCCTGCACTGTGTGCAACCTTGGCATGACACGGTAATGACACCCTACAGAATCATGTTAGAACAATATGACGGGAGGTTCATGACAGGGTCATATTTATGATTCACACAAAATAGTGGCTGAAGCCTGAAGCCAAGATCCCTAGATATAGTCAGTATTGCAGTACTCTCTAATTTCTTTTTAGTACCCTTTAGGTTTTTTTAGCCAAGATATGTAATTTACTAGAAACATTCTCACTCTGGCTGATGAATGGTAGAAAAAATGTAATAATATACCCTGTATCTTATACAAGTGCTGCTTAGTTTGAACAAGTTTGAGGAAAGCTATCTACATTTGTCTCAACTGTCATTTCCTAAGTTTCTATTTGCCAAAGGTTGCTTTTGGTGTGAAAGTCACACTTTCACTTGATTTTTCACTTAGTTTTGTCAACACTTATAGTAAATCTCATTTTCCTACCACCAGAAGAGTGGGATGTATTATGAGTTCTGCAAAATCCCAATTATCTTACAAAAAATCTGGGAACTAGTACCAGTATGAAGTGATGGCTAACTTTTAGAGCAGTCCCATGTTAAATTCCCCGCTGAAAAGATGGGGCATCCTTGTCCATGTTGTGGTGTTGTCGTGACACCACTCCAGCATTGGCCAGTGGAGCAGGAGAATGTACCATGTGATGATTATGTGATGCATGATTGTGTGCCAATATATCACAAGGGAAAAGAGAAATTAATATGGGGCTGCCATTCCCCCCCCCGCCCCCGAACACAGGGAATATCTGCATTCTAACTGGTAAAGAAGAAACTCATGGCTTCCAGTGGGGTAGTCAATCTACTCTGGGTTTTAGTCCAGACTTTAGAGACACCATCTAAAGTACTGAACCTAATTTGAGGATAGGATTTGGCACCTTGGATAGCTTTTTTAAGGTTCATACTGGACGCCAGAACAGGTATAGCTTCATTGGCCTGCAAGCATTTCTGCATAGAAGATGATGGAGGTTTTTTTGTGCAGGAAACTTGTTTAATGTGCAAAAGAATCAATTGACTTTATAGAAAAATGACTGTTTATGCAGAATATGCCACTGAGAGATGTTGGACCAGTATAGAACTTTCTGCACCAGTAGTGTACAGTTTTTGTCTTATAATTAACATATTGTTTTCTTGTGTATGTAAATTATGTGTTTCCTGATGTTATTACCATGGCATAAAATACATCACAAAAATTGCTACCTGTTCATGTGAAGAACGAGGGGATCATCCATGGGCCTAAACATCAGCTGGCATTACCTGGATCATGAATTTATGAACTGCTGACCAGACCAATATTGCCTCCTCTTAATGGATAGATTTGAAAGCCTTCCTTTAAACTTCCTCTTCCTGAGGAAGTGGAACCCTCTTTCACACAAACACGTCTGTGATAGCATTTGTGTTAATATAAACCATGTAGGCAACAACAGAATAAGGTTCTACATAGAAAAAGAGACTAATCATTGTACTGAAATAATTCTGTCCCAACTTAGAACAAGCTGGTGCAAATGATGACCTACTAAGATAAAGGTAGCCTAGATGCCTAAATACCCTAAAGGCAACTATCTTGGAAACAAAGCAGGGTCAGCTCTGTTTAGTATCTAGATGGGAGAATGCCAATGACTACCAGTCTATAGGCAACATTTCAGAGGAAGCAACTGGCAAAATCCTTCTGAATATTCCTAGCCAAAAAAACCCTGTGAAACTCATGGAGTTACCATAAGTCAACAGGTGACTTGAAGACACATGCACACACACACACATCAGGGACATCGTAAGCCTCCTGGTTTTACTGCTGGCAGAACCTATAAAATGAGGAGGGATTTTTAAACACCACAATGACTACAGTACACAGTGGCCAAGTAATACTTGGCTTTGTATGTTACAAGTTGTACAGACCTGAGATTAGTTGGAATCTGCCAAGGGAACTTCTTCAAGGAAGCACACTCTGCTGGCCAGACATGCTCCACACAGGTCATGTTCTATTTACACATTTGTCTGGAGCCTGTACTTGTCCAAGCTTCACTAAAACTTGTAATATCAGCAGTACTGGAAATGCTTGGAGTCTTTGCCAATCAACACTTTGAGAAGAGTTTGTTCCTCATGGCCGTCAGGTAACTGGTTACAAAAAAATGGCAGTGATCTTGTATGAGCTGTAGACCTTGGATGTGATGCACCAAGAAGCACAGAACACAAGGTATATGTGGTAGACAGCATACATGCCAGAATATACAGCCTGACTTGTGTTAGTGGAGTCACGCAAATTACTTTATCATGGGTTTGGGCCAATGGTTTTACAGTCATATAAAATCCAACTTTGGTACCTAATGACTGCATTAGAGGTATTTTTTTAAAGGTCCATATAAATAAAAGCTGAAAAGGGCTCAAATATGTCACCAGCTGCATATATTACATGCCACCCTTTTTCTCAAGATTCCTTCCTGACTACATTTATTCCATAAACAGCATCAGGAATCATAGCTTGTAGTGTGACAATTAAAGACATTTGGCTCATATGAAGAAAAAGCAGGAGACGAAACAAAGGGAAAATGCCAACTTTAAGAGGAAGAGAGAGTTGAAAGAAAAGCATTATGACAAAGTAACAAAGAATATAAACAGATTATAGACAGTGTGCCTGGGATCTTCTAATGGCTGGAAAAATAGATGACAGATAAAAATGATAAGGCATGTCAGAAAGAACAAAGCCTCTCTGTGTGCATCATTCAGAAGAAGGAATTAGAGTCAAAAGGTTAAGTGTGGGTAGCAATGAATATGAATAATGAGGACTAGAATAACTAAAAGGCAAGCATAGTTAATAAATCAGCTCCTGTGCAATTTGTAGGAGATCTGTTGTTGCCTATAAACTTTTGCTTAGGCATCAGTATCTCTCTGTTACACATCTTCACTAAGTAAACAGAAGGATAAGAACACAGAAAAAACCCTACTGGATCAGACTCAAAGCAAATGTCTTTCAGCATGTTTTTGTCCTCCAGTGGCCAATGAAGTGGAGCTGGGAATCTCATAAAGAAGATGGGATTGTGATAGTCCCTGCTCACTGTTGTTTCCAAACAAATGCCATTCAGAGAGATTTGGTGTATTTGCATCCCCAGGAGCACCTTGGGTAATTCAATTAAAGTTTGGACTAAATCCTGGAGCAGATTCACTGATATGGAAGCCATCATCTTCCCCTGGCTGAGATTTTTTGCAGGAAAGAATAAGTATCAATGCAGATCACTTTGTAGCATCAGACATTTGGTGTGATTGTGGTGCTGTTGCCTGCTTCCCAGAAGAATATTATTGTCCTTTGTAGATTCCACAAACCTTTCCCTCTTTCCAAGAACTTTGTAAATTTTAGAGTCCCACAACAATATAAAAACTTGTCTTTCTGCAACATCCTGAGGATGCTCTTACTTATGATATATTCTTGGTATCACTGTACCCCAAAACCTAGATGTATTTGTAAAGAGGCATAATCGAATCATATACAACCTTTAAGACTGAGAAAAAGACATTTCTAGCATAATCTTTTGTGGACTCCAGTTCACATCATCTATTAACTGTTATAGTAACTCTGTCTAAAGGAGCTGCTGGTCCCTTGGCTTATGGCCAAGCTGACAAAAGACTGTCATACTTTGGCCATATCATGAGAAGACATGATTCACTAGAAAAGATAATAATGCTTGGTAAAGTGGAAGTCACTAGGAAAAGAGGAAGACAGCATTATAGATGGCTAGACTCAATCAAGGAAGCCCCATTACTGAATCTCAAAGACCTGAGCAGAGAGTTGACGGAAGTCTCTCATCCATGGGGTTGCCATGAGTTAAAGTTGGCTTGATGGCAGTAAACAACAAATACAGAAAAGGAAAGGAAAGGAAAGGAAAGGAAAGGAAAGAAAAGAAAAGAAAAGAAAAGAAAAGAAAAGAAAAGAAAAGGTGTTACAAATATAAATGAGATCAGAAGGCATGACTGGGCCTTCATTTCTGCCTTCTTTTCCTTTCAGGATGCTGTGATGGGACCACTTATTGTGAGTGGGCAACTTCGTGGTGTGTCTTATTTGCCTGTGCCACCCAATTTGCTGTCACACTACTGAATTTTAGCTGCAGTGGTGCCAAAGAAAGAGGAGGAGGAGGAGGAGGAGGAGGAATGTGCTCCCTATCTGCATTGCTCTTAAAAGAAGTTATGCCTCCATCACTGCTACACCACCTGAATTCAGTGGTCCAGTAGCAATTTCAGTGGAAAAGAAGGCCTTTGGGGTTCTGAAAGGCATGAAGCCCTGGATTTGGGTCACTGAACACCTGTTGCCCATCCCAGGTGGCAAACAAGGGCTTAAGCCACATACCTGAATGGACCTTCCCTTGCCGTTTTACTCTACAACAGTTTGAATTTCCCCCAGATTACAAGCTGGACTACTCTCTAGAATAGCAGGAATTTGTTATTTTTGTTTGCTGTCAAATCAACTTTAACTTATGGTGACCCTATGAATGAAAGACTGCCGAGACCCTCACCCATTAACTGCCCTGTTCAGGTTTTAGAAACTCAGGGCCTGTAGTGTGGTCGCCCACTTTTCCTACTGGCTTCTACTTTAAGCAGCATTGTTGTCTTGCAGGTTTTGCTGCGCCTAAAGGGAAAAGCAAAGTTCAGACTAGAGATGCCGTTTTCCCTTGTATGCATATGCCCCCTTTTGGATCCCAGTCATAATTTATAGATTGGAATTTTTAATGCTGTGGAAATCAAAAATATGAAGTTTGGGTAAAAGTACTTCAGGGAATTGCACAGGCCATTTTTCTATATGACTTGGAACTTCCTTATAACGTTCCTTGATAAATTGAGGCATTTGGTTAAGCTGCTGCTAGCTGGCGGTGTTTCAGAATGTTACAGTTATGGTTGGGCAGGCACCTGTTCATGTTATTAAGACACAGTCCTTATCCTCAGAATGCCCCATTGGCCCAAGCTCTCCATCAAGGCTGAAAGTACTGCAGCCATTACAGGGTCAGCAGGTCACAATGCAGTAATGCAGAGATTAGAACCATAAGGGATCCCACAGCATATTATGTTGCTTTTACATACGATCAGAAATTGAAATTAAAATGCTGTAAATCCATCAACTGTGTTTGTCATTTTCAGCCCTCAACAAGTAGCGCAAGAGGAACGAGTTTGCCAGGCACTGTTCCTCGGACAGCTAGAGTCTGTATTGAATCAACATTTTTCCTCCCATGTTACTCATTCAGTCATGAGTGAATCATATTTATTTTAATGGGGTTCAGACAGGAGCCAGTGTGTTTGGTTGTCTGGGCTGGTTTCAAGGCTTAGGGCATGTCTGCGCTGCAGTTTATCTTGCCTCAGAAAGGGCACATGATTGTATGGCAATGCTTACATCACAGTTGTGACTGCTCAGTTGTGACTTTGCTGCTTCTCTCTCTAATATGAATTTCTCCTGGTGTTGGCATTCCAGGATGATTTGAATTTCCCTTTGATTTTCTTTCTCCCTCTTGGCATCGAAATACCTATGCTGTATCCAGTAACTTGAGCCAACTGGAGAAGGCAGATTCATAGCCATGTGACAGGGGGCTTGGGCATCTTACGCCTTCTTAGCTACTCATTTGAAGCATTGGTTACTACCCAGATGCTTATTTCTTCTGGCTTCCCCTCCTCTCGTCACCCTTGTTTATATGTGTACATGCTAAAATCAGAAACAATTACTACCGAAACCATACTGTTTACTATGCTGTAACATAGGCCAATTCTGCCCTACGCTGTTATAGTGCTATTATTCCACTTTCAACATCCTGTGGAATTCTGGGGTTTGTAGTTTACTGAGGTCAAAGAGTTTTCTGGCTGAGAATTCTAAAAGCCCCTCCCTCAACTGCAGATCCCAGGATTCCAAAGGATGTTGAAAGTGAAATAAGAGCCTTATAACAATGTAATGCAGAAATGGCCATATAGTGGGGAAGGGACTTCTCTTTTTTAGTGGTTATTTATCTAGAAAACAGGCAGACTGGGCAATCTTTGCTTTCTGTAAAATGGGACATATAACCACCCACGTTACCCATCTGATGCCTGCAAAAGCATCATGACCCATCTGATGCCTGCAAAAGCATCATGATACAACTTTGGATAGCATTATAGCTTCCATATTTTATACATTCCTTTTGATCCAGTGTTTGGTACAAGAGGTATTACAATGCTTGTGGTTCTATTTCAAATGCTTTCATTATGCTGTTTTAGCATTTTCCAGTCATAAACCAGGGCCCCATTCACATTACAGAATTATAGTGCTGTCGTTCCACTTTAATTGCCATGGCAGCATCCTATAGAATCCTGGGATTGGAAGTTTAGGAAGGGGCATTTAGAATTCTCAGCCAAAGAAGTGCTCTGGTTTCTCATCACCAAACTACACACTCCAGAATTTCATAGGATACACCCATGGTGGTTAAGGTAGAACAATAGCACTGTAAATGTCGAGTGAGTCCCAGGTAATTAAACCTGAGACAGAGCCAAAAAGCATTAAGGGAACCAAAAAGCCAATTCAGAACAGGAAGTGACCTTGCAGACCTATTGCCTGGCTAGCAGTTACCTACTGCATCTTGCTAGTATAATTTGTTCAATAAGTTAGCAGCACATTTGGTGCTCTATTGCCTGTTTAGCAAATTGCACGGAAGGTGCCAGCTGGATAAGCCAATGAGTGATGAATGTGTGTTGTGAGGGCCGTGAAGGAAACATCGTGTGCTTCTAAAGTATGCAACAGAGCTCATTAAGACCAACTGGTCAGAGCTGCTTCACATCTTTCCCTGAACATTCATTGGTCCAGCTACTCAAGATCAGTGGTAGTTGAAGCAGGAACACAGCGTATGCCCCTCGACACCCATCTTTGTTTTATTACTTCTTAGAGAATGCCTTGCCTCCTTTTTTTTCCCCTCCCAAAGCAACAAATGCAGTCACAGTAGAGCAATTACGAGGCAGGGAGAGCCTTGTGTCTATTGGCTTGAAACAGATGTCTGGGTTGTTAGTCTCTTGCCTGAGCAACAGCTATAAACAAGCCCCAAAGGTGGTCACCAGAAGCATATGGGAGATTGCATCAGTTGAGTGGTGCCAACATTCTTGGGACATCGGCCAGGCCTAGAATTTCTCAGCTCTGGCCTGTGGACAATCCCACACAAATTGGGATTATTAGCAGGTATTCATGAAGCCATCTACTGTTACCTCCCCACCCTTCAACCTTTTCCAATCCCACTGTTAAGAGTATTTCATTTCAAATTGATAATTCCTCAGAACAAAATCCCCCAAAGCTTCACTAGCCTGTCTGTGGCTTTCTGAATGAATAGATGTATAAAATTTCCAAGGCTTCTTCCCTGTTCCAGACGGATATGAAGCATGTGGCATGCTGTTTCTCTTTTCCTCCAAGATGTGTGCCATACTGATTTTATTTTAGTTCATTTTGTTTTGTTTTATTTGCAAAGGATGGGCGTGGGTGTGCAAAGAAAGACAACATCCCGTTACATGTAAAAAGCAGATCCGCCTGTGGCAAGTGCTGGTCAAAAGGGATCCTTCTACTTTGATATCAGGTTACTTTTTAATTAGAGGTTGGACTTAAAAAAAAAAAAGACAATGGAGTTAGCCTTAATAAACAGCAGGCTATTTAAGGATCCCAATTACAGAGCACCAAGTATCAAATAATTTATGTGCTGATAATCTCCTGGTAATCCTCAGGGTGTTGCCAGAGTGTAACAGTTGTGATGACTTTTCTGATTCTTACATGGATTTGTTCTCCTACCAATGCTGAGTTTCTCCCTTCCTCGCATCATCTCCCCCGACCACCACACACACAATCCCACCCCCCAGTTTTATGTTTGGCACAGCTCATTGAAAAAACCACAGTTACCTTGCAGCCAAACCACTGGGCTCGAGCTTAGCTAAGATGAATAAGCAACAGCTCATCTGCGACAGAGCCTTTGGTGGAAGTGTGGCCAATTAGTCACACGTTTGGTGTTCTAATTAGGCTGAGGCTTGGCCTTTCAGAAAATGTGCTGTTGATTTAGGTACTTCCTCAAACAATGCTAAATTGTGTTATGTGAAATTCAATTAGTCCCCAGTCTCTCTCTCCCTCCGTCTCTTTCTCTTTCTCTCTCTTTCTCTCTCTCTCTCCCTCCTTTAAATGTTTCCACATCTGTTATTCTTTAAACATAAAGTGATGAGGAGAGAAGGAGAAGTGAAAAGCCAGAGTCTCCATTGGTGAAATATGTTAGGCCTCTGGGACCAGGCCTTTCCCCAGTTGTTGACCCTGAACAGTGATATACAGGAAGGAACAAAGTTGGAGAGCTATCATGGTGAAACCCTTGAAAATAAATCATTATACAAGAAATACTGCAACTATAAGGGGACGTAATCTCTTCTGATAGCCATAAAACTGGGGTTTGTTTGAAAATGGATGGCATGAGAAAAGTGCCATTAAGAAGCAAAGGATTGTAAATTTAGTCTTAATTTTTTTAAAAAATAATATTTTAAACTTTTAAGTTTTTACATGTTTAAGCAAGTATTTGACACGTTTTTGTTAACAAATTAATTTTTTAAAAGTCTCTTTGTTTACCAGTAAAACACTCATCTGAACTATATAACACACTACGACTTCATGCATAATGAATGATGCAGATTTTGTACTAAATTAATTTTGTTCTGGTAAAGGTGATTTTTTTTTTTAAATGGGAAATTTGGAAGTAGTTAATTTTCTTCCTTGTAGTATTTGTATGTGTAATTTTGTACTGCTAAACCATTTCGCACCCTGCCAATTGCATTCTTAGCAGAATACTGTTTAATTTCTGCTTTGGCAATTAGGCTGTGGCTTTTGCCATTGTACTAACAACTGTGTTGAGAGCCAAATTGGAATTTGGTGAATGGGCTGGTTAACAAAAAGTCAGTTACCTCCATTTCACCATTCAATTTACGCAAGAGTAGGGATTTGATTTTTCTTTTCAATACCCTGGTGAGGGTTTTACATACTAAACTCCTTTCAGGGATTATTTGTGAGTATTAGCTAAAAAGCACATTGTAAACCGCTTAGAGAGCACTTAGCTGATAAGCGATATAGAAATACATGCTATTTGTAATGTATAATGTATTTCATGTTGTTCGCCGCCTCGATCCATGTGGAGAGGCGGGATACAAATAAATAAAAAATATTATATACGGAAGCTGATTAATTCTGTAGCATTGCTGCCTCTTCTTTGCATTACCATGGAAAAATATGAACATAGCTTCCTGAACGATCTCGGGACCCAGATACAGACTCCACAGATGTCAGTAATACAGATCAGTTAAAGCAAAACAGCCCCTCTTGCACAGTGACTCTGGTGAAACCTGTTGCTGTCTAAAGGTGACGTTGTACATGCATTCAGTCCTTGTTACTGTTATCACCTTTTCACTGACCAACATTTCAGACCTTATCTGTTTGGCTGGCAGGCCATGCTTCAGGTTTGTCAAAGGCCGGATATACTCTGTGTGGCTTTTTGATGATGTATCTTGATAAGATTTGTAGAAAGTGAGAGATGGAGTTGTCAGCACCATTTTATGGCACCTCGGTACATGCCAGAAAATGAAAATATTTTCAGAAGTGATAGCATTATTTTGACTGGCGACAGGGACTTTTAGGACAATAAATCTACAAGGGTAGCTCAATTTAAACTTCAGTAAAAGACTTGTTGGGATCAAGGGAGCTTAAGAGAGGTGTCAGCTTTGATTGGTGGGCGCATCACTGAGAAAAGGGTTGAGACTTTTAAAAGCGTCTTAAAGCGTTGAAAGGAAAATGCAAAAATTTGCATTACTAGCAATCAATTATTACACTTTTCGAGCATGTAAGGATTTTCTTAACAGATATCACAGGGCCTTAAACTAATATCTGAGACAAATAAACAAATAAGCAGGACAACTGAGAAGAATAGCCGTGCAAGTCAAATCAGAAGATTAAGTGTAAAGCTACAAACACATCATTAATGCAAATGGCTCAAACAGAATGCCAGAAGGCTCAGATATTTAAAAGGTGGTCTGATGATAAATTTTGCCCATAAACAGTAAGAGGCCTAAGAATTGCCATATATTGGGAATATAACTAGGAGATGCAGACAATTCAGATGCATATACTGGAGGCAAGGCTGGATTGTTAGTCGCAGCCCAGGAACACTTCCCAAAACATATTCCTGCATGTGTGCATGTTATTTCCTTCTTTTAGGACTAAGAAAACAAATATTATCTAACTGTCCTGATTTAACAAGGACAGTCCAGATTAATTCTCTTTTTCAGTTATTTTAAAAATTTCTCAGTTTCCCTCCCTCTGCCTCCCCCCCCCACTTTGTTTTCATTTGTTGTTGTTGTTGTGTGTCTTCAAGTAATTTCTGACTTATGACAACCCTAAGGCGATCCTATCATGCGGTTTTCTGGGGTTGAGAGTATGTGATGTGCCCAAGGTATCCCACTATGTTTCTATGGCTGAGCGAGAAATGGAACCCCGGCCTCCAAGGTCATAATCCAACTCTCAGACTACTACGCCATGCTGTCTCTTTGTTTTCATTTCCTTACTTCAGTTGTTGCAAGCTGATTTCAAAACTGCAAAAGTAGTTTGCACTCAATTAACTCAGCAATGGTGAGGGGAGAGGAATCATAGAGTTGGAAGATATCCCAGGGGCCATCCAGTCCAACCCCCTGCTATGCAGGAACACACATCAAAGCATTCCCAACAGATGGCCATCCAGCCTCTGCTTAAAAACCTCCAAGGAAGGAGACTCCACCACACTCCGAGGCAGCATATTCCACTGCCAGACAGCTCTGACTGTCAGGAAGTGCTTCCTGAGGTTCAGGTGGAATCTCCTTTCCTGTAGCTTGAATCCATTGCTCCTTGTCCTAGTCTCTGGAGCAGCAGAAAACAAGCCCGCTCCCTCCTTGATATGACATCCCTTCAAATATTTAAATATGGCTGTCATGTTCCTTCTTAACCTTTTCTTCTGCAGACTAAACATATTGAGGTCCCTAAGCCACTCCTCATAGGGTATGGCTTCCAGACTCTTCCAGACTATTTTGCTCACCCTCCTCTTGTAGTGGCAAGGAAATGATGAAGACCTTCAGGTTGTTCCATCACAGAAAGCTTTATTTTCCAAACCATTTATTTACTGCGCAGGGCAAGCAGCGGAAATACAATGTCCAAAACTGCCCGCCCCGATTGATTAAAACACTTAGTTTTTATACCTTTGGTCAACAACGTCAGCAATCAATCACATTTCTAGTCTACGTCAGCCATTACATTTGGAGCTTAATACCACCCCCAAAACAAGGGAACAAAGACCCCAGTCACCAGATAATACAAAGCAGAGGCAGAGAGAGTATGCCTGACTCCCTTTTTACTTCCCAGGCACCTAAGCATAGCATTACAAGGCCAATCATATTTTTAAACTGAGATAAGGCAGGGACATCTGCTGTCCAATTCACTTATTTTCCTACTCATGCAATACTTCTCTGAATTTAACTCCTTCACTCTGGGCATGTTCCAGCTTGTCGACAGACTCTTTCACTTCCCAGCAAGCTCTGCAAAAGCAAACTGCTACAGCCTCTCCTAACTTGTGTGTTCTACCTCATTAATAATTTCTTCTCATCTTGACCACCCAGTAATGTTGCTCAGCCCATGTGTCCTGGTTTTAATCTGTGAAATGTTGGAGTGTGTGTGGACATCCCCCTGCCTGGATCCTAGTTGCTGTGATCAAGGCCAGAATCTAAGAAGCAGTGACCCGTGATTTCTTCATTTGCACCCTAACTAGAAAATTGGGCTAAGGCAGGTGGTAAATGCTCTCAATCCTTGAAGAAAGACAGAGAGGGAGATCAACCTCTCTCTGTCCACAGGAGCACTTCTTTCTTGACAGCACTGCTGTACAAGAAACGGAGAGAGCATCAACAAATCCCAACAACTGATGTATTTGCTCCAATTGCCTCATTGATAATCCAGCCTTGAGTAGGAATTTGGTACTTAAAAGTTGCAATGGACTGATAACTTTATGAAAGCATTATTTCCTTCCAAAAGTATCCACTTAAATTTGAATTTTACAGGCATATCTCAGTTAACAAAGCCTCTATGGCCAAGAAGCTCCTTTTAACAAAGTCACTTTATGCCTGCCCACCTCTGCTTTTCCTCCTTGTTCTTGAGAAGTAGTTTAGGAGCATTGGCCTTGGGAAGTCGTGAAATGAGGGTGAGAGAAAGTCTTTCAGTGTTGGACTGCAGCAGTTTGTCTGCAATAAATAGTGCACTAAAGCTGGAGATGAGAAAGAATGGGATTCTAGTCATGCTACTATAGCTGCCTGTACCTGCCTACAGCTGGAAAGTTAAACACTAGTTGCTTGCAGACTCTGATTGAATGAGTAAACAGCAAAACAGAGAGAAAGGGAGAGAGCAGATGTGCCTCTCTCATCAACTACCCCTGGAAGAAGCAGAGATTGTAAATTTGCCCTTGAAAATGGAAATCGTAAGGAAGGTGTAGGCTGGTGAAAGGAAAAATTATACCAGGATGCATTTGGGAAGAAGCTTTTTAATTATGCGAGGTCTGCCTGACCTGGTTGTTTCGTTACACATGTATATGTTATTAGTTTTGTATAAAAAGCTTGTTGAAACACACTGAACTTCTTTTTTGTCATATGGGAACTTGTCCCTGCTTTTTCTGCATAGTTTCTGTCTCTGATACCAACTTCTCTGTTAAGGAAGGAACACCTAGGAAAACATCCACTCGGTGTATTACCTAATGTTTTTAACTTAAAGGTACAATTTGCCAGCAAAGCACCAAACAAAGCATTGCAGTAGACTTTGTACAGCTAGAAATGTTCTCATCTTAGACCCACATGTTGAGAAAATCAAAGAGATTTCTTTATGTGTAAAGTTAAGGAGATTACGGGCATACAAATGATATTGTTCCTCTTAATAATATTGTCCCACTACATCACGCTGGCTCTCAACTGAGAGAGGAAGGAGTTGGTAGAGGAGGGAGGGAAAACTCTACCTCTTTCAAGTAACCTGGTGATTTTCTGTGCTGAGCTTGTAGTAGCCTAGTTGGTTTCTATGCTTGGTGTAGACAGGAGGACTCCTCCTGATTCTGCTAGTCTGTTCACAAGCCACCTTACAGTTCTTTGTCAACTGTATTTACCAGGCTAGTGATTAAATAAAAGACTGCATTCTTATGATACATATATGTACTAAATATAACTCATTTCTCCACCTTGAATGAATTTGCTGTCCTGTATACACTTAGATGGGATAAAGGTCCTTTGAATAAAGTGGGACTTCCTTTTGAATGAACATGCCAGGAATTCACAGTGAGACAAGTTGGGCAGGTTCGCTGAAACCTTTAAGTCCTCTAAGACAGATTGAGGTCTAGCCTTCAATTTATGGATGAGAATGGGAAAGGCTCCTGGCTTCACTATGCAGAAATCAGAGCATGGAGAAGCTGCCTTTTTGAATGTTAGTTCCCAGTTGTCAGACTATATAGGGGATTTTGTAGGCTATAGTCTAAGGCCATTTCCGCACTACACTCTTATAGCACGATTATTCCACTTTCAACCTCCTATGGAATCCTGGGGTTTGCAGTTCCAGGAGGGGCCGGCAGTGTTTCCTAAAAAGGCAGTGTTTCCAAGTTCTGCCACTTTTAGAGCAAGATACTATGCATGATGTTAAGTATATATCATAAGCTGAATCTAATCTGCTCAAACAATTGTACAATGTATGTCCAGGCCTTGAACATACAAGGTGTGAAATGTTTAATTAGCCAAAATGTGAGAGAAGGTTTTGTGTGAGGACTTAAGGAAAAAAATGGCTGTACCAAGGACTGCACTTGCACAACTTATAAGTAAGCACAACCATATGTTCCTGTTCTGTCCCAACTGTTTTAAAGCTCCTGTTCCCTTAACAGTTGTGTAGAAATAGTTTGAACTTGCTCGTCATGCAACACCTTTCCAAAGTAACACCTGTTGAAATTTTCTCTTCAACATAGTCATTAAGGGAACAAGGAGTCCTCTCCCTTATTTTGCTTGACAATAGGATTTTGGCTGTAGACTCTACCTCTGAATTCCAGGTGTAACTATAGTAACTGCAGTATCAGGGCTACCACCTAAAGTAGGAAACCAAAAAGCCATTACACATGTGCATTATGTGTGTACATAGAAGCTTGCGTCCTGTTCTCAAAAACTAATCATTTTACAAATGGAAGGAGACACCAAAACATGGACAACTCAAACAGATTAGAATTGGAATTTTTCACATTGATCACTTAGGAAAAATAAATTAGAATACATAGGAATGATCAAGTTTACACATTTCATAAGATTCAAAGTCAGATCCTATGCTTCTGATCCTGCAAGACAAAAAAGTGGAACAGCCTTGTATCTTATTAGAATGCAGTCTTTTCTTTCATTAGATGAGGACACAAGATTGAATCCAAACAAATTGATGTATGGACTTATGGAATTAATAAATCAAGTATCATGCCTCTGTATAATATCTTTAAAGCTGTGACACAAATATTGTAACATTACTGTTACGTAAACTCCAACATTTCACCGATGAATTCCAGGGCATGTGCGGCTGAGCAATAACAGAGTGTGGGCAAGATGGCAAAAGTTAGTAATGAAGAAGAACACACAAGCAAGGAGAGACTGCAAAAGTTTGCTTTGGCTTGAATCTAATGGGATGAGAAAGATCCTGCCTGATCCTCTCTTCTCCCTGCGCTGAGTTAATCAAATACAAACTACTTTTGCACTTTGAACTGCATTTGGGCAACTAAAGTAAGCTAAGAACAAAGAGCAAATGGGAGGAGAAGAGAGAAATTGGAACACTTTGAAAGCAGGACAGTTGGAAGACATGCTATTACATGGTTTTGACTTTGTATCCCTGCATGGAAAAAAATGGAGAAGAATCATTAATTAAAACCCAGTTGCAACTTGTTATCTCTTACATTCGTTCAAATTGATTCTGACTTTTGGTGACCCTAACATAGGTTTTTGTTGGTAAGATCTCATCAAAGGAGTTTTGTCTTCCCTTGAGGCTAAGAGTGCTACTTGCCCAAGGTCATCCAGTGAGTTTTGGTGGCTAAGCAGGAATTTGAACCCTGATCTCTTAGATTTCTAGTCCAACACTCACACCACCATGCCAGTGCTTCTAATTTCAAATTTCTTTTATAAAAATATTCCACTGAAAATTAAGGGACTTTTTTTGGAATTGGGAATCAAATGAAAACCTACTTTTATTACACCTTAAATGGGTTATGGATGAAACAGTAATGCTTCACAAAATTTGCTATTTTGCAAAAATTCAGAAAATGTATGTTTGTGGGGCTGGATGGGTATGTAACATCACATTACACCACTTATTTGATTAAGACAATCCAGCATTTAACAGTCTTCACTTAAGAACATACAGTATGGAAATATCAAGAGGGAGCGTATTTCAGATCACTCCAAAAGTGGGAAAAGGCAAAAAAGACAAATGAATAGATAACATGATTAGTTGGTAAGGTGTTCAGTAACTTGACAGCTCTTGCTGAGAATGTAGCCAGGTGGAACTGTAGTGTTGTACTGCCATGGCTCTAGGGAGTGAACATAACATTAATAATGTACAGCCAAGCTCATCTCATTATTGCTTCACAGCAGTGCTGGTGGAATGACCTGCTTAGCTATAGATACTGCCCCCTTCTTAAACTTTTCACTCAGAATCAAAAACCTATCAATCAACATTTCCAGCAAGCACATCTACCCTCCTAATCCAGACTACTTAAGAACTCAGACTCCCTTAAGTGGGGGAGTTTTTTTGGCATTGGCCTTTAATGGGGAAAAGTTGGAGACAGAAGAGATTCTGGTTTTCATCTTTCATATAATAAAGATGTCCCCATCTAAAATGGAAGCACCTCATTTTCTGCCCCTCCCCTTTATGACTTTGCATTATACTCCAGATTATTCATTCTGGGATATGTTTAAACCGCTTCTACTACTTGGTTGTTTCAGTTGTCTGTATGATAGCTCAAAGAGTTAAGATTATGTTGACTTTATTTCTGTCATTTATCTTTTCTCAGTAAATATGTCTGTTATCTTGAAGCTCCTGCTAAATAACTTTCTCTCTCTAATATACATGAGATACCTGTGAGATTTTATACAGGCCTTAGAAAATCTTGTTGAATAAACATATGAATGGGAGGGATATACTAGCCCTGCTTCTCTCCTGTAATTTCCATGTGAAGGATGAATTTCTGAACCAGAGACCCTCCTTTACTTATAGAGGCCCTCCACACAAATTACAATTTTGGAAACTCAAGGTTCCTGTACGTGTGGAGATCTTCCACATATAGCAGAGGCTCTCCTCTTCATGTGATCAACTTCAGGAGCACAGAGGAAATTATAAGTGAGCTGTGGGGTGCTAGCATACTCTTGTTTTTTACATTTTTTTTCCAACACAGTTTTCTAATAGCAGGGCTTTTGCCTGCCTTTCTGTTTATTTCAAGCTCAGCAGGCTGTGCACTGCTGGGATCCAACCCCTTTGGTCTTGCTCCTCTTCCTTCACCTCCTTGCTATTGCTACCTATTCAACTTTCATGTGAATAGTGACAAGGGCAAAGAAAAGCAGCTGCATCCTTTTCTTGCCTTGCCCTCTTCTGGTAATTGCTGATCAGGTCACAGAGGGAGAAGAGGGCAAATAAATGGACTGTGGCAAAAGAGAAAGATGCTCCCATGTAGGGATCCTCCACTGATGATATCCTATCCTCAGTAGGCAGACACTGGCAGCATGCTTAAGCGCATGGTTAGATGTCTAAGTTGCCTTTGTACAATCAGGCTTCTTCTCCAGCATCTTTTTTGGGCATCCTAAGGAAATCACTCAGCCCAAACCAGAGATTTTTCACAATTAGCTTTTGGGGGAAGGTTTAAAATTCCTTGTTCCAAAGTTTCCTTTGCATCACACATTCCAGGTTGTCCCTGAGCTCTCTGTATGAGCTCTCAGCCATGGAAACCTTGGGCAAGTCACACTCTCTCACCCTCAAAGGAAGGCAATGGCAAAACTCGTCTGAATAAATCTTGCCAATAAAACTCTAGGGTAGGGTTGCCATAAATCAAAGCTGACTTGAAGGAAAACAACAGCAGCAAATACAGATGTATAGTCTGCAGGACAATCCTAGAGTTAAACTGACAGCAGTGTCTTGAGGTCAGAGCGCTCAATGGTAGTCAAAGCTCTTCCAGGTTGAGAAAGGAAAAGGGAGGGAGGGAGAGAGGGAGGGAAGGAAAGAAGAAGGAAGGAAGGAAGGAAGGAAGGAAGGAAGGAAGGAAGGAGGACTTGTTGCTGCTGCCTTCCTTAAAACAACATTTTTTTTTCCTCTGTTGAAATCCAGGGGAGGGAATGGGTTGGACCAACCTGAGGCCCTTCCCCTTGTCCCAGATGTGATTAAGGTTGGAGCAGTTTTGGATTCCCTGAATCCAGAGTTTCTTCCACTCTAATTGACAGTTCCAGTCCTACCCTTTCTTCCTCTGTGATCTTAGGGAGGGAGAGGCAGATTTTTGATCTTTTCTATGGCCCTTGGGTGCAATTTTTATGTAGACAGGAAAAAAATAGGTCACATATGTTCAGAGAATACACATTTTGACACTCTCAGAGGTACTAAAAGCTATGCTTGAAACAAAAAGTGGATTGCTGAGATTGTTTTGAAGCCCTCCAGTGCTTTGAGTCTAAAATTCAGACTCTGTTGAACCTGCAGATAAAAACAGAGGCTGTTTGGATCCACAGCAGCTAAAACCTCTTAAACTTTTTTGATGAACGGTGTTGATTTTTTTCGCCTTGTGTAGAACATGTCTGTTATTTTTCTATAACTGGGCTACTTTTTGCAATGTGCATTTTAATGTAATGGAAGAACTAGTAGAATTTCAGATCTTTAGATCAAGTATTGTTTAGAAGTGCTGGAACATCATGATTAATATTTTTAAAGCCCTTGGTGCAAATTATTTCCATGGGGTTTTTTTTCCATTCACATGATGCAGAATTATATACAGTGAACCTGATATAAATGCAGTGCCTCAGATAATCCATCATTTCTGCAGAACATTACAACTGTTATGTTATGTAACACAAAATTAATAAAGTCCAATAAAAACTCACTACATCATGGTCTACTTGAAGTCACCTCATTTCTCCCATCTCTCTTTAATCTAAATATTTCATGGATAAGGTCTTCATTTATCTTCCTAAAAAAATCCCAGTCTAACACAATCCTGACACCCTTCTTGTTTTACATGGTGACTTAAAATGAAACAACTCATTCTGAAAAATTAGGATAGAGAATAGGTTACCCTGAGAACTTAACTCAGCTGACAGTTCTCCAGTCCTTTCTGCTTCTGGTTGGATTGGGAATGCCAAAAGGCTGCAGCAGTAACTAATAAATGAAATATCCTATGAATATGAAATCTTGTTTTCATTTCAAAAACACCAAAACATGTTCTAAAATGAAACTTTATTTTTAAGGTTGGATCCTAGCATAATTTCCAGGAAATAAATCCCTTGTAATTTGGCAGGACTTTGCTAAATAAACATTTGGGATTGAGCTTCTAGGCTGGTGTGTAATGCCCAAATAACTGTGTAATTAATATGGTTGCAGGAAACAATGTGTGATTTCCTTCATACTCCTGGTTGGTGGATGATCTGAAGATGAGAGCTTCCACTCTGTGTGGAAGATCTCCATGTACACAGGAACCCTTACACAAACTGAAGTGCTGTAAGAGGCCACATATTTCCCCTAATGGTTCAGAGCCACTACAAGAACAACTAGCACAACTAGTAAAAGGAACATCTCACCTAGAAAAGTTAAAATGAGTAGCACAATGCCTAGGTCATGCAGTCCCTTAGGAAGTAGCCATGGCAATGATTGAAAGCAGCTAAAGAGTTAGCATTATTGGCATCACATGTGGCAAAACAGCTGAATGAAAGGAACCATGCATAGACTTTCCAGTGCCTACAGTGTTCTGTTGAGGGGACAACCAGGCCCCTGTGGAGCTCCAGTAAAGCTTGCATAGAGAAGACAGGCAGTCGTGTAGGGATGGGGGGAGGCGATGGAAGCGGTTTGCCCCGGGTGGCAATGTTTTTGGGATATCCCAGCTCATAGCCATGCCCCCACATGCTGTTGTCACAACCCCGTGTGCCACACCCATGCCTCCATACATCATGGCCACGCCCTTGCACACCGTGCCCCCCCGCACATAGTGACCACACACACCCGCCCCCCCATGCATTCCAAACTCTGCTGCTGAAGACAGAGCTCTGCTTCCCATAGCTGAATAGACCATTCAGATCTGGGAAAATAAAAGGGGAGCAAGTATTCGGATGCATACTCCATGTAATATTTATATATTTCCTATTATACTATCATAAGTGTATACTCTAAAGGATATATTTAGGATACAACCAAACTGCTAAGGTTGGTGATAATATCTGATACTGTTACAATACTATGTATTCACTTTATTATTCACAAAGAGGCATTTGGCTGTGACAGACTCATTAGGGGTATGTGTGTGTGACTAACAAACAGACTTAATAGTCCAATTAATAAGCAAAACATTTCAGGCTCCACCTCCTCAGGTGATTAAAATAAAAGTGAGCTTGTACCCAAGGGGACAGTTTATAATACTCCATCATTTACATTCTTAAGTGGATGATGTATTATTCTGTTGGTTGGAGACCATGTGGTGTTAAAATCCAGAGTTTATGGATCCAGAAGTTTTCCCTTTTTTCTAAAATGTTTGAATGAGATGGCAACTCATTTATAAATGGGAACAAATCAGAAAGTCTGTGATGTTCTGAGTTAAAATGTTCAACCACTGGTTGCTCAAGCTTCCTGTTCACAATTGCAGACCTGTGTTTCTTGAAGCACATATATAGGTTTGTGGTTGTTTCTCCCACATACTACAGATGACATCCTGCACATCTGTATTCTGCAATCATTCACACAAATAAGATTCTAGGACTGGAAGGTGATGTTTTGTTTAATATAGTATGTGCCGTCAGTCACTGTGCTCCTAAAAGTGACCATCTTCTTAAGATATATACAGGTAGTGCAGTGCTTGCAATCACAATAGAATGAATACATATGCCTCAGTGCCTATTCATACAACATATATCCCACAATTCCTGTATTATAACAGCCATTAATAGATAACAGAACTATTATTCTAGAAACAAAAACTTGTAATAATAAAAGAGAAAGTGTATCTGTCATCATTGGCTCCAAATGCCCAAACTTGGACCATGGAATAGATAACTAAGGAAATCCAATGGATGTGTTCCCCTAGGTTGTTTTGTTTTAAGCATGGATTAATTAATTTTAGTCAAAGGGCCTTTCTGCCCTATACTGTTACAGTGCTTATTCCATTTTCAACATCCTGTGGAATTATGGGGTTTGTAGTTTACTGAGGCCAAAGAGCTCTCTGGTTGAGACTTCTAAATGCCCCTCCCTAAACTGCAAACCCCAGGATTCCATAGGATGTTGAAAGTGGAATAATAGCACTATGACAGTGTCTGTGGAAAGGCTCAAAGTCTGTAGTACCTCCTTTAGTCATTAGGTGGCAGACATCCCTATCCTATCCTAGAGGCAAAGCTGCCAATCTGAGATGCCCATTTTTCCAGAGGACCTCTAGGCAGCCAGCTTCACTTTGAAGTCCTTCCCAATGCTGCAAACAGTTAAAGAGGGAGAGAGGAGGAAAAAGCTCTGTTGGGGGGAAAAGGTGTGAGCAGAGGGAAAGACTGAAGAACTTTGAGAGTGAATTAGAGAAAGACTAATGAGAAACGAAAAGAATGGAGAGTGGAAGAAGAAGAGAAAGAGCTGAAAGAAAGAAAAAAAGAATGGTAAATGGAAGAGGGAATGAAACATTTCTAACCCTTGCAAAACTTCAGTTAGCTGAACAGAAATTTGCTTCCATAAGCAGTTCAATGAACAGGTTTTCCCCCCTGTCTATTCAATGCCTAGATATTTCCTTTTTTCTTGTGAGAATTTAATAATTGGGTTGTGTGAACGGGCTCTCAGAACCAATCTACACTGCAAACGTAGATTGATGTTATCCTAGGGCTTTTTTGCATGTTGGGGGGTGGGAAACGGGGCGTTCTGATACTTACTGGGCTGGCGCGCTCCCTCCGCTGATCCAGGCTGATCCGGAGCAGTGCATGCCCACGCTACACACTTCTCCAGGGACGAAAATGGCGCTTTCCGGTTGGTGGAGGCTCTCCACCAACTGGAGAAGCTCACCAGCCTAAAGCCCGCCCCCGGAAGATTTGCAGCCTCACGCTGGTGCAAGCCTGCAAATCTACCCATTAGCGCAGTGACGGACTGGGGCGCACTGTGCTATTGAAAGACCTCTTTTAAGTGGTCTTTCAATAGCATGGCAAACCACCAGTTCTGGTCGTTCTGGAGCGGGCTGAAGTTCGGACATACATAAAGTAGTCTGGACTCAGTCCGCCCCTAAGTGCAAACGTCCTTGCCAGTGGACGCTTTGGCCCGTTGCTAAATCAAAGTGCGGAAAAGGCCCTAGTTTAAAGCCCACGGCTTTGCCCAAAGAAGTCTTGGAACTGTAGGCTGCTGAAGTCCTGATTCTAGCCATTGTCACTAATAAACTTTTCCTGGGGTTCTCTCCCCCTAATCATCTGGATGAATAATGAGCTATACCAATCCCTTCTGTGAGTCTGTTCATAATATTCTGTGAACAGTATGCAATAACTTACAGGAATTAACAGCTTTTCTTTTTCACAAGGACAAAAGCTATTTTGTTGCCGCTAAACAAAAACATGCATCTTATTATAACATTTTAAATAATAAGCACACAGCTTAATGACATCTGACTCCGAAAGAAAACTGAGGAGTCTGAAAGCATTAATTATCCTGGACGGATGGGCTGCACCACTGACTGTTTCCAAGAATTGCTACATTGTTTTATCATCCAGTTAAGACCCAGAGGATTCTTGACGACTACAAATAGTTGTTCATACACAATGTTATTCCCAAAGCAGAAGTTGTTGTTCTAATAAAATATCCATCATTCAGTCCAGAACTGTTCATCTGGGCCTTCCATAACCAGAGCTCATAATTCACCGCTGATGTTATCCCATCATTGGCCACAGTGATCTAAGCTGTAATGTAGAAATGGACTCAAGCATGCTTTTACAATGTTGTCCTAAAGGAGCTTAATTGGAAGGGCATTCAGTTGAAACACAGAGGATTTACTTCAAAAGTGCCATTTCAGAAAGCTGGGGTGGGATGAGAAAGAAAGCAGTTCTGGTTTTGTCAGCAAGAAAGAGGCAGATACTGTTCTTGAGCTTAAGGTAGGTCATGTTGTGGATTAAACAGGAATTATTAAATCAGTAAATTCTTGGGTGGGAAAGGAAAGTTGCCGGAGTGGGGAACCACAGCAGGCCTCTGTGTTTCTTAAATGCTCAGGGAGCTGGCCTTTTGTCTCCTCAGCTGGTCAGCTCCAATGTAGTCTTTCTGTGATGATGAAATCTTGTACGGCAATGTGAAGAACGTTCACAAGTTTTCTCATCCTGGACTGAAAGGGAATGTCTCTTATTCTTTCCTGGCACCAAACTCAAAAATGACTTAATATTTCCTTGATGAGGGAAATGGTCAATCAGTGTGAGATTTTTCACATTTAGGGACTTAAATATAGGACTTAGGGACTCCTGCAAAAAAATTTTTATTTGTGCAAAACAAAATAAAAACAATGTTTTTGCTCAAATGAAATTTTTGCAAAAAAAAAAAAACACAATTCAGACAAGTCATCAGAAAATATGCAGAAACTAATATTTTTGTCAAGTGGCAGGAGAAAATTTTAAAATTCTTTGTTCTTGTGTGTGAGAAGAAGTGTAGAATTATACTCCTGATTTTAGAAGTGAGCACCTTCCCTCCCTTGGCAATTACCCAGGCCCTGCTATATTGTCACCACAATGCCCCACACCTCTAGTTAAAATGGCCACATCAAATTTCACTTTCTGTGTTCCTCTGTCCCCTTCTCCCCTGCTGTTAATTGTTGTCAAGTTGGCTTCAACATATGGTGACCCTATGAAGAAAAGACCTAGAAGTCTCGTTCTTATTAATAGTCCTGCTCAGGACTTGCAAACTCAGGGCTGTGGCTTCCTTCACTGAGTCTATCCACCAGTTATGTGGTCTTCCTCTTTTCCTATGCCTTTCACTTTGCCAAGCTCCTTTCATCTTCATTTTCAAGTGAGTCATGTTGTCCCATGTTAGATCCAAAGTACAATAACCTCTGTTTAGTCATTTTGGCGTCTAGGGGAAGTTCAGGCCTGCTCTAGGACCCATTTGCTGGTCATTTTGATAGCCCATAGAATTCATAGAACTCACTTCCAGCCCCACATTTTAACTGTGCTGATTTCTCTTCCTATCAGCTTTCTTCACTGTCCAGCTGTCACAACTATACCTCAGCACTGGAAATACTATGGCACTCTTCCCTTACTACATGCCAAAGTTGTGATGGATATGTACTATAGCAAGATACTGGAGTCACATACTCATATGTCATATAGTTTGTGCCCCAAATCTCATGAGATACTAAAACCCTACTTGTGCCTCTCTAGCCAGCATGTTGTAGTGGTTTGAGCATTGGATTATGATTCTGGAAACCAGGGTTCAATTTCCCCACTGGGGGACCTTGGACATGTCACACAGCCCCCCATAAACCCTACGATGGCTTCACATTAGGGTTGCCCTAAGTCAGAAATTACTTGAAGGCACACAAGAACAACATCAAACTTTATTACACAATGGAAATAGCTATCCTTGCAAGACTTTGTCCTTCCCCAATATTTGGGAAACCTCCTAAGTATAGGGGAAAAGGGCCAGGTTTCTGCCAGCAGTAGCCAGATCAGGGCAGAGTGCTACTGTCACTCAGGCCATTTCTGCACTAGAGTGGAAAAGCGTTTCACCGCATGTCATGAGCGATGTTTTTTGCTCCGACTTACCCTGATTCCTATCTGCTTGCACTCCAGTTTCTATTGAAGTAAAGCAGAGAAAATCATTTGTAGCTTCTGTGTTGTCAATTCTTGTGGAACTCCTATTCCCCTCCCTTGCTCTACCCCGCCGCTGCTGATTGGTCAATCAAAAAAAAATACGTTGTAGAAACCGTTGCTACATTTTAGCGCAAGTGTGTGAATCAATGTAACGCTTCTGCATGTAGGAAAAAATGCAGCAGAAACAGTTTGGGTTGTTTACTTTGGAGTTTTCCCATTTTTACAATACATCATGCTAAGACCTCAACTCGTGCGGAACCATGGAGGACAGAATGATGTCAAACTGGTTTAACATGCAGATGTAAAAGCGACAATACGACACTACTGCATTGTATCAGCCTTGTGTGGAAAGAGCCTTAGTATGTAGAAGTAATGATTCATCCAGGTATATAGAGCCTTCTGAGAACTAATCAGTCCAAAACACTGTGAGGAACGCAACACCTTCCTTTCTGCCTTCTGATAAATAACACTTTTGATTTTCTTACAAATGTTTCCAAGTTCTGCCACTTTTAGAGCATGATGCTACGCATGGTATTTAGTGTATGTCATAAGCTGGATCTAATCTGCTCAAATAATTGTGCAATGTATGTACAAGCCTTGAACATACACATTGTGAAATATTTAATTACTTCTCCTGCAATCAAGCCAAAATGTGAGAGGGCTTTGTATGAGTATTTAAGAAAAAAAATGGTTGTATCAGGAACTGCACTTATACAACTTAAGTAAGCACAATTCAACAGGAGCTTCCACTGGAGGAAGGGTGTAGGGTAGTGATTCCTATCAGTTACCCCTTCCTCCTGTAGCCTCAAGTATTCCATGAGCAGTTTTTATAGTATCTCAACAAATAAAGGTGTTCCTTTAGAAAAAGAAAAGCTGCCTGAACTTCCTGACTGAGTATAGACACTTGTATAAAAATCTTCCATGGGTTTACAACATCTAATTGAGTTTTTATCGTGACCTTCTGATAAAACTACTTTTCACATTAAGGATCAGATCATTTGTTAGTAGTTTGGCTCCTATAAATAAATGGCTGGGGGGAGTGTTAAAGTTCTTCCTGGTCTGCAGCATTCATTTCATGTATCTATCTTCCCAATTTGGGAATGTTCAGCTAGAAAAGAGCTTGTGATTTCTTGCTTTTCCATCTTTGGCTAAAAACACAATCTACTTTAGAAGGTTCTCTCCCTTCATACAGAAGGGTTTGTTATTGCTGTTTTGAAGTGAACATTGAAGTGACAGGAGAACTGAAGGGGTGGTAGCAGATAAATCTAAGCTTTAATATCTTCATCTCAAGACTACGCTAATAGCCCCAAAGAATTTTTTTTTTCTGTGCTGCACTTCAGATAAGAGTAGTAGGCCCATAAATTCATTAGCAAGTAATGGAACAACTTCACTTTATCTTTGTCTTTTCACAGGCCGAAGGTTTTCATTCTGTGCCAGGAGTCATACATCACACTCAACATGTTCGTCTCCTGAGCCAACTGAGAGAAAGTGCAGAAAAACTACTGTTAACTTGGGAGTAATTACATTCAGAATAAATTAATTATTGGTCACTCTGGAGTGGTGGGAAAGGGCCACACAGGCTCTATCAGACTGAGTTCTCACCTTTGAGGGGGAAAAAAAAATTCAATTATGAATTCTAAGCTATAATCACAGAATGAGGGCTTTCTGGTCTACTGGTCTTTAGATTCACGTATTAGCTACCATGAGGTTAGGCTTATTTTCTTTAACACTATAGGTACATTGTATTTTTTATTTTAGGGCAATCATGAATAATGGTCACTGGAGACAAAGGTCATCCAATGGCAACCAGCACCAGGCCCAGCAAAGGGAAGTCAGGAAGGGAGGATGGGGTTTTGAAATAGAATTCCACCAGACCAACAGGACATGGATCACTGAGCAGGTGATGGAAGGTGTTCATGAGGAATTTAGATTACCACATAGTGCAAATAAACTTGGAGAGGCTGAGAGAGAACAAGGAGACCTAGAAAAGAAGGAGGCCTACCAAAGAGATTGCCAAATTGTATCTTGAACTATTGACTGGAAGTAGCTTCTTTTGAAGGAAACATGTCAATAAAAACAGAAATGTATTTGCCAAAGAACATGAATGCTTACTCAGCAGATGCTTAAATCACTTCAAAAGCACTTCTCAAACATGCCCCCCAAAAGGTCCCACGAATATGTCACATATATTCAAAAGGTGCACATTCCTATTCCTAATAATACCTGCCCCAGCACTTAGACCACATAGCCAGAAAGAGAGAGCACATGTTAGTATGGCTATATAGCAGAACCAACTACACATTGTCCCAAAAAGGGGAAATGCATAACTGTAAATAAGGCAAAAGAGGGCAGAGCTCTGTGTAGAATTTGCATATACTACTTTATATGCGTAAATGTCATTTTGGAAATCATTATTATAATTTATAGAAATGCAATACAGGTTATCATAGTGGGTAAAATTGTGACCAGATGACCTATGTGCCTGCTCAGTCTGCCGTTTCCTGGTAATGGAAACCCTGAAAACCCTTGTTCTCCCTTTTAGAGCCTTCATCACTAAAATGGGAAAAGACAGCCCTTCAACCAGAGGATATCTTCAAACAGAGGGCCATCCTTTGTAAAATAGGACATGTGGACATCCAGTTTCTGTAATGGTGACTAACAGCTGGATAGCACTGATCCCAGCTATTCAGAGGAACTATAAAAGGGACAGTTGTCACTGTTTCAAAAGACGCTTCCGCACGAGACTGTTATAGTGCTATGATTCCACTTGCAACATCCTATGGAATCCTGGGGTTTGCAGTTTCGGGAGGGGCCTAGTGTGGAAATGGCCAAAGTGAATAACAAACCCTCCAACATTTGACAGATCTAAACTGGACAGGTCAGAATGTGACCAAAGGGTGTGGCCAGACACCAAGAGGGGAAGTGTTACTAATGTGGAAGAACACACAAAATTACCATTTTGAGGGGAAAAACTCTAGGATTTATGTACTAAGTTTAGGAAAGCCTGAAAAAGAAAAGAAAAGAAAAAAAACCAAATCAATAAATACAATACTCTCTGCGTGTGCATGTGTGCGCAAAACACGATTAACAATAAATATATTAGTACTTCATTTAAAAATCTAAATACCTTTTATTAGACCTGCTCAGAATTAGAGTTTTCTCTTAGTGACACTCTATGAAATCAGTGTTCACCTCCTCGGCGCAACACACATTATGTTGTTGTGTGCCTTTAAGTTGTTTTTGACTTATGGTAACCCTAAGGCAAATCTATTATGGGATTAAACACGTCCAAGGTCAAACTATACCACACTGAATCTCAATACTCATTATAGGCCAGGTCAAGCTCCACCTTCTCCAAAACACAACAATCATGTAGTTATATTGAACCAATTATAGCTTCTCAGCCAAAGTTACTTCACATGGTCATTCTTGGAATAAAAATACGAGTGGGTGGAGAAAAATAATAGGCTGCACTTTCAGCTCTAGGAGATAAACAGAAAGGAATTCATGAAAAACCCATGATTGTCATGAAGAAATGCATGCACTACAATGGCCTTTTAAAATATCTCAGTCTTCGATCCTGTACATATTCACCTACAAGCAAATTTTACTGAATCCAATGAGACTTATTTCTAACTAGATATGCATATGATTGCCATGTAAATATAAATTAAATAATGTTCTTTCAAAAAACAACCGTCTCATAAAGTAAGTAGAAAAATCACTTCTGATGTTTGACATTTACAAGTTACAATTTCTTTTCTATGGCACTGTGCCATAGGAATGAAGCTAAGGCTTCATGTATAGGGTTCATGCAAATCTCAAAAACAAATAAAAACCATAAATGGGTGCAGGAGAAAAAAAATTCAAAACAGGAATGCTCCTCTGCAATATTGATTGTATTTAGGAAATCGGGAGCTGGGGAAAGAATCTGTGTATCTGTGAGAAAGAGAGACTGAAAGAGCACCCGGTGTACATTTGTGGGTATTCTGTAATGCAAAGAGGATTTTCTCAAGGAAAGCCTGTGGTAACTAGCAGGCCTTTTCTCTTTCCTCTGCTTTTTATAAGATGTGTTTCTTCCGTTTGTTTACTTAAAGAAGCAATTTGGTGTCACACAGCGCAAGGTGTTCTATTACAATCCTAGGACAGACTGCAGCAGTTTGCTTTTAACTGAGCCCACTGGGAAAAAGAAAATACCACCCCTTCTTCTCACCTCCCTCTGGCTGAATTAACTGAGTGCAGTCTACTTCTGCATTTTGAACTCCCCTTGCAGCAGTTGAAGTAAGTGGAGGATGAAGAGAGAAAGGAGGAGGAGGGGGAGAGAAGATGGGACATTTTAAAAACAGTTATGAAAGGCTATTTCTGCACTAGACTGTTATAATGCTATTATTCCACTTTCAACAACCTATGGAATCCTGGGGTTTGCAGTTTAGGGAGGGGCCTTTGAGGTCAAAGTGGGATAGGCAGAGGACAGCTCAGATAACTCTTCTGCTTTTCCAAAGCAGGATTGGAACTCAATAATACATAAAGGAGCAAATAGGGAGGTAGGTTGCTGAAAGACAGGCAGACAGACAGGAAAATCTTGCCATTGCAACCATCTACTGCAGTCATTCACATTTGCTGAAAACTTAGGCCAAGGCAACTGCATATATTTAATAAAAAATGTTGGTTTCAAAGCAATAAGCAGTCATGTTCTGTAAATGTTTGCAAAGCACACTTAAGCTGTATATATTTTTCTTCTAATAGTATTTTTAATGCATTATAACTGGATGATGTGTGGTACTCAAATTCCAAAGCCAAGTCAGATATAAGATTTTGCTGAAGGAAAGACTGAAGTGGTGTTTTAGGGGAAGAGTACATGCAGGTGTAAATTAACGGACAAAATATTAAATTAACTGCTGGAAACTGGAACTTCTGATTGTTTTAATTCAGATGGTAGGCAACTGTGTTGTTGCCCAAGCAAGGATATTACAAGAAGCTGGAAATGACATGAAATCACTTTTGGTTTGGGTGTTGTTCTCTTTTTAGCCATTTGAGTGGAGTTGTGGTGGGTTATAAAAAGTCAGCCTAATTGTCTAAATAAATGTCGTTAAACAGGGACCAAAAGCCACCAGGCCTAAAAACTCTAAAGGCACTAGACTCCATCTAATCTTGGAAGCTAAGCAGGGTCAGCTCTGATTAGTAATCAGATGGGAGACTGCCAATGAATACCAGGAGGAATACCAGAGGAAGGAACTGGCAACAACAAACCACACCTAATAATTCCTTGCCTAAGAAAATCCTATGAAATTCAGGGGGTCACCATTAATTTTATTGTTTATTGAATTTATATCTTACCTTTCTCTCAAGAGGGGATGCAAGGCAGCTTACAATAAATTAAAAAGGATTAAGTTCAAAATTAGTTTATAAAAGTTAAGAAAAATTAAATAACAATATTTTTTTAAAAAAACATGAGTAAAGACAGTAAAAAATACATAAAATACTTTTAAAACATAATTTCCAGAGAAATATTAAAAATAAAGCATACCACTTTACACACACACTACTACTCATAATTAAAATTCAAAGGTCTACCTGAATGAGAACGACTTCACCTGCCCGCAAAAAAAAAAAAAAAAACAGCTGGGAGGAACCCAGCTGGACTTCCTATAGAACAGAGTTTCATAGTCTAGGAGCAGCCATTACCAGTGACTTTAAGGCATATAGGAGACAAATTAAACAAAGTTAAGCACCTCTAAGTATTCCTTGCCCAAGAAAACCCTATAAAATTCAAGGGGTTATCATAAGTTGACAAATGACTTGAAGGCTGACTGACACACATACACACTAAGAAGCAGATTCTTTTCAAAAGCTAAAAATTAATAGCCTGATTTATACTACCTGTCCTACAAAATGGAACTTGGATCCTAAATGTCTTGGATCCATGTTGTTAGTCACATTTCCATACGGGCTTAAAAAACAGTGCAGAGTGTCCTCCAGAGAGGACGTCTGCACCTGTGAGTGGACTGGGTCGGACTACTTTACATCGTTCTGCACCTCAGGTCGCTCTGGAACAACCCAAAGTGGTCGTGCAGCGTGCTTTTTAAAAACCTGTTTCTTCAGGTTTTTAAAAAGCATGGAGAGCGCCACTCCGTGCCACTCCGTTCCCACGCTCTGGGTGCAGATCTGCCGGGGGCGGACTTTAGGCTGACAAACTTCAGCAGTTGGTGGATAGCCTCCACCAACCAGAAGCCGCCATTTTCATCCCCGGAGCAGTGCAGAGCGGCGGCCACACAGTGCTCCGGAGCAGCCTGGACCCAAGCGTCAAGCCAAGAAGTCTAGTAAGTACCGGACCGGGGCAATTCCATCGCCCTGTGCGGAAATGGCCTGTGGCTCTCTTAATTTCCATAGGTTCCTATGAACCAAACCTGAAAGAGTGCTATCTGTGAAGTAATCTTGTTTTATGTTAATACTTTTGTAGGCACTGACTGATTATGATCATGTGAGCTTTTCCTAGCCTTTCTTTTTGATAAAACAGAACACAGATTCTTTGCCTGAGCAAGAAAGTTCCCAAACTTGTCTTTTCCATTTTGTATCCTTTGATCCTAGGGTCTCAAATCCTGCTCTGTAAGGGTATCCATGTATGTGTGTTAGACTAGTTAGCTTTCTTACTGTAGCATTTATGTACCACTTCTCAGTCTACTACAGCCACTGTGGTGATGTACAGTAGCTAAGAAGAATTACAACCTCAAATACATGAGTTAAAAACTTTTTAAAAAACAGGCTTAAAAATAGAGTACAAAACACTCCTTTAAATTAATTTAGAACCAGACAGCCAAAACAATCTGAGAAGTTTCTTGGTTTGTGTCTATTATATGGATTCTTAATTGGTCATCTGTTTTCTAATAGCCTAGTTCTTATGATCTCTTCTATAATTTTTTTTAAGTGACTCTTAGGCCATTTCTGCACTACTCTCTTATAGCACGATTATTCCGCTTTCAACATCCTATGGAATCCTGGGGCTGGCCCCTCCCGAAACTGCAAACCCCAGAATTCCATAGGATGTTGAAAGTGGAATAATCGTGCTGTAAGAGTATAGTGCGGAAATGGCCTCGTTGTTAATGTGTATTCGAGTTGTTTCTGATTTCTAAGGTGAACCTATTGTAGGGTTTTCTGGTGCTGAGAATATATGACATGCCCAAGTTGACCCAGTGGGTTTCTATGGCCGAGCAGGAAAACTGAACCCTGCTCTCCAGGGTTGTAGTCCAATGCTTCAATGACTACGCCACACTAGAGCTCTTTAAGGAAATCCACCCCTATATAATTGTGGTTTGTGTGTGCGTTATTCTAAATAAAGCACCTGGTTGCTTGGTTATTGCCACTGAATTCTGAGTTGTTGTTGACTGAGATACTTGGGAACAGGGACTTCTGTAAAGCCTCAGTTCCACCTTGCTCAGGCTGAGTCTGGCAAATAGGTGGTGTGGCACTCTATCTTACAAACATAGAATCATGGAGCTGGAAGAGACCACAAGCACCATTGAGTCTAACCCCCTGCCATGCAGGAAGACACCATCAAAGCATTCCCAACAGATGGGCATCCATCTGTTTAAAAAAACCCAAAGAAGGAGACTCCACCACACTCCCAGGCAACCTATTTCACTGTTGAATGGTTCTTACTGTCAGGAAAGTCTTCCTAATATTTAGATGGAATTTCTTTTCCTGTGGTTTGAAGCCATTGCTCTGTGTCCTAGTCTCTGGAGCAGCAGAAAACAGGCTTGCTCCATCCCTTATGTGACATTCCCTCAAATATTTAAACATAAGCTATCATGTCACCTCTTAAACTTCTCCAGGTCTTGCTGGAGAGTTGTTAATCCTGGGTAAACTTAACAAAGTTCAGGCTGGTATGTGGCTATGCATGTTGACAATTTTCAAGTCTCAGCCATGCCTTTTAAAGATCTCAGCAAGGTAGGGTCATAGCAATTTCCTCATAGCTCTCTGCTCTGGGGATGGCCTATACTGAGGATATATCTTCAAAACAAACTTCTTTAGAGAAGAATAGACCAGCTTTGTGGAAAACGTTAACAGAAAGTGAGTCTCATTTTCTGAATGAGCCACAAGTTAGAAGTCTTGACATCTGGCTCATATGGAGAATTCTTAAGATAACTTGCAAGAGACAGATTCTGGTAAATATTTTATTCTAATTTAGTCCAGAGTTTTTTGTTTTGTTTTGTTTTTTGCATCAGAAGGCATTGCTAAGAATAATAGATGTGACATGTTTTTGACCCTTATAGTTCCAGGAAGCTGGGATGTAGCTAATTAACTGGCTCTGCTGGCTGTAACAGGAATACATATATATTGTCTGTCTGTCTGCCTATAGTAAAATTATGATTAATAATAGAGCAAATTCCTAATTTCAAGAATTCAAAAGAACAGGTTGCTTACCTGTCACTGTGGTTCTTTGAGTGGTCATCTGTACCCTCACACAATGGGAATCTTCGTGCATGCGCAGTAGCTTGTTCAGAAAGTTCCAGAGCTGAGCAGCTTGGCGGGAACCCCTCCCTCATCCGGTACTGAGCATGCTCAGTCCCACCAAGCTAATGGTCTTGCCTCAGTTTCAAAGTCCACTGAGGCAAGAACCTGAAAGAGGGGAGGCTGGATGGGAGTGTGTGAGGGCACAGATGACGACTCGAAGAACCACAGCTACAGGTAAGCAACCTGTTCTTCTTCTTTGTGGTCTCTGTGCCTCGCACAATGGGAGACTGAGTAGCTTACCGTTGGGTGGCGGGTCAGGTCCTACAGGATCGAAGACAGCACCACACGACCAAAGCAAGTGTCACGCCAGACCCGGCAGTCAAGGCAGTAGTGGCGGACGAAGGTCGAGGGCCGTGACCAGGTAGCCACACGACAAAGCTCCTGCAGATCAACCTCACAGAGAAGAGCTGCTGACAAAGCCATGGCCCTTGTGGAGTTTCCCAGATGTTCCTCTGATAGGCAGCCAGGCAAGCCTGAGTGTTCGAGATCCTGGCAATCAGCGAGGAAGCAGAGTAGAAGCGACGACCAAAGGTGTCCAAATGGCACCCCTCGTGGTCTTGAGGTGTCGTGTGAGCCCTTTTGCCTCCCTTTGTCTGAGAGGACTCGACAACTATCGAGTTTGGCGTAGGGTGGTTAAATAGAAATTCGACATCCTTCTTCTGAGTCCAGTAAAGATGCTCCGGGCAGTGAGGGATTGGCTGGAGCGAAGCCAGCTGGACCAAGAGATGTTTCAACACTTCCTGCAACACAGGGAGGAACAGAATCGGAGCCGTGGAAGGAGGCCGAGTGGCGACATAATGGAACACTGGGTCCTGTACTGTTGGAGTGGGTCCAGAAATGTCCAGGCCAAGAGCATTGGCCATCCTGACCAGAATATCTGAAAACTGCTTGACATCCTCAAAAGTTGAATCAGGGGTTGGGTCCCCAAACGCCAATGGTGGAGAGGTGTGGGAGTCAGGCATGGAATCCCCGAATCACTGTTGGAATCATAAGAGGCAGAGGACTGAGACAGAGACCGACGTGATCAGGGTCGATCCAGTACCGGCGCAGAGGGAATAGCTGGCGGAGCAGTAGCGGAGACCGGGAATGCGCCTGGGGCCGGTATCATAGCCGGTACTAGAGGCGGTATCGACGCTGTTACCGACCTTGGTGCTGGGGACATCGGAAGAACGGCCGTGAACGGGGCAATGACAGATTGCATCAGTACTGAAGCCATTAGAGATGTTGGTAGCATAGACGCAGGGTGGGTATCCAGCGGAGGCCAAGTCACTGTTGCCGTCCCCCGAGGAGGTGGTGAGATCAGCCTTCGATGAGGCGACTGGTCATGGGACCAGCGGTGGGCTAGAGAGCGCCGCCGAGAACGGGTCCTTGAGTGTCGGTATCGGGAGGGGCGTCGGTAGTGAGACATGGAAGAGCGTGACAGAGAGGGAAACTCCGCAGATGGTAGGGAGACCAATGGTGGATGTCAGGATGGTATCGATCACGATAGGCTGGTGAGTAACAATAATAGGAGCTAGGTTGTTCTCTCCAGAGGTGCTTGTGGCTGTATCGAGTGATGTAAGAGGCTGAAGAGAAAGGTAAGTTGAGCCTCGCCCGTGAAGGGTCACAGGCTCCACAGTAACCATAATCCTGAGGATGCGGGGATCTAGCTCTATCACCGTGTCCCATAGAGCACACCACACTAGATCAAAGGCGATCACGGGAAGGAGCCCGAGGACTGTCCGGATAGGATGGATGGTCCAACTCGGGGCCGGCAGGAGTGAGAGTCGGAGGGAGCAGGGTTTGTATACCCGCTTCTCCTGTCTGGGCTGACGTGACCGGTGGAGACACAGGCGGCGAGGGTCGACGCTCTGAGTCCGGTCAAGTCGATAGCCACCAGGACCGAGAGCACCGGGAGCTGGACATCGAAGGGTCGGGAGCATCCTCCTCCTCCACAGTAGCCATCAAAGGCTGCGTCGGAGGGGGCGTCAGTAAAGGAGCTGACTGATGGCCTACAGGAGAAGGAGAGTGGCGCTGCTGCTGCTGCTGCTGCTGCTGCTCCTCCTCCTCCTCCTCCTCCTCCTTAATGGAGGACTCAGCAAGGTGGGATGAAGCTTGCTTACGCTGAGCCACAGTGGGAACCTTGCGAGGTTGAGTTGAAGCCAGTTGTGAGCTAGAAGAAGCTTCTCCAGAGGAGGAGGTGATAATCGGCATCCTGGAGAGCTTCGGAATCCTCGGCAATGAGAAGATTGGAGGCAAAGCTGTTGAGGACAATATCAGTATCGGTACCAAAGCGGTCGGTACCGATGAGGTCGATACCGGTGGCAAAATCGGTGTCATCGAAGAGGGCGTCAATGAAGGCCTCAAAGTCAAGAGGCCCTGAGGAGAACACTGAGCCATGCAGGAGGTGAAAAGGGCGGTATTTGAAGCTGCCTGCTGCTTTATCCGAAGGGCTTGCTCCCAACAATAAGACTTCAACCACGAGGCTCTGTTTTTCAGGGTTTAAGAGGTGAAGTCTTTACAGATAGAACACACCCGAACGTTATGGGCCTCTCCAAGGCAGAACAGGCACTTGGAGTGGCTGTCAGATAGGGAGACCTTGCGACTGCAAGACACACACAACTTAAACAATGACGACATAGAAAGAGGGAAGAATTCTTACAGTCTTTTTGTTGGAAAAAACACAAAGATAGTCAAAGAATGAAGCAAAGCAAACTGCTCAATGAGGAAGCCTTCTGAGCTGCTAACAGGTCAGCGGACGAAAAGAAACTGAGGAGAGACTGTTAGCTTGGTGGGACTGAGCATGCTCAGTACCAGATGGGGGAGGGGTTCCCACCAAGCTGCTCAGCTCTGGAACTTTCTGAAAAGCTACTGCGCATGCACGAAGATTCCCATTGTGTGAGGCACAGAGACCACAAAGAAGAATAGGAACTCCTTCAGTTTAAAAAGTCTCATCCCACTTCACATCAATTGCAGATCTTTTGAATTTGGGTCTATCTCAAAATGGGTTCACTTTGCCAGTTTCTACCTGAACAGTTCTTAGAAACTTAACAAATGTTTACCACTATTCCTAATGGGTAAAGTGCTAATCTTGTTACTCTCATGCTATCTCCCAAGCAAAAAATGAACAAACTGGGGGGGGGGGAGTTCCTCTAAACAGAAGAAAAGAACATCCACTGGCAAATATAATTCACTAGAGAAAGGAGAGATCAGCAAGGAAACAAGAAATCTCCTAACCGCCACAGAAGGAATGCCATTCAAGATTTCTATGCCAGCAGCATCCCATGCCTGAGATTTTATGAACAAAAACCTGAGACCATGGGGTTGGGCCCTTGTTATGTCAGAAGAGGCAAGCAGGTAAAGACTGGCAAGGGGTTGCAACTGCTTCTGGGTCAGCTGACTGTGGAAACAGGGTTGGGGGCAATTTAGGTACATCAGTCCAGAATAGGGGTAAAACCCAGTAAATGAATAACATATCAATGATCTGGGAGTGGGGAAGTCAAAATATTTTTGGTGGCTGCAGAGGTGGCAAATGCACTCACTAGCTGTGTCAGTTGCCACCATTTTCAATCAAGTTTGCATTCTGCATGGCTTTACTCATGTTGCCACCATGGCTTGTGGAAGCCTCACCATCTACCCTTTTAGGTTATATTCATGAAGTCCTGTGCCACTGTTGGCAGGGCCCGCACAAGAGGAGGGCCCACTGGTGCTCCATCCCTTGCTTTGGTCCAGAGAATACAGTGGGCCCACATACATATGCTCACTGTCTTTCCTCAGTCCAGTCTGCTCCCTTTGCTTCTAGCCTTTTGGTGAGCACCAAAGCTGAATAAGATAAACACTTTTGCACTGAGCCAGAGAGCCTGGCATCAACCAGAAATGAATGGAGATGGATGTTTAGCCTTTAAAGCCACCTCACATACAAACTTCTGCCTCTAGTGCAGCTTGTCTTGCGCTTGGTCTTCTTACCAGATCTGGCAACTCTAGTGCCATTTCCTGCAAGGAAGCATGGGGCTTGTCATTTTCACTACCACCAAAATTGAAATGGAAGGAAACTAAACTGTAAACTTTATATTCCTCTGCTGTCATTTCCCAACTTGAGAGAATAACAGTTTTACTTCCTTTTTTCCCTTCCTTTCTTAATTGATATGGAGATAAAAGAAAGATTAAACCTTGCATTGGCATTCCTGAGCATGCTACTTCCCAGTTCAGGAGAACCCAACAAGACCTACTTTGAATGGGACCTCTCTGCCACGTTTACCTATTGTTCCTTCTAAAAATAATAATAATGAAAAGGTGCCTGTCTCTTGTTTGAATTTATTTTGGAAGGAGATGAGGGAAGGACAAAGGAATAAAGTATCTTTAAGACAGAGGTATAGGAAACAACCACCAGAATTTTATTTCAAACTTTCTTTAGGTAAGCAAGAAAAAAATATCTGATGGATTGAAGACCAGCCAGGGGGAGTAAAGCTATTAAACCTTCTGATTACAGGATATATATTTTAAAAAATCTACCACATAATTAAACCTAGGGATCCCTTTGTGACTACATGCAAAGACTGGAAGAAGAATGGAAGATTCTTGGAGGCTGTAGGGATGATAAGAATTTAACCAAACTAAGGTTACTTCCAGGTGTGGCTTTTATTGTGGAATTGCTTTGCCTCCTTCGCCAATTTTTATGGGGGCTCAGAAAATGTTGCCTTCAACTTATAATCCTTCTGCATTTTACCACCACTTCTTCATTTCTTTTTTACCTTAGTAAAGAAATTAAGGAGGGAAAGACAGAATAACTGCCCTGTACCTTTTGACTAATAGCTTTCTCTTCTGGAAGCACCTGAAGGCTGAAATGCTAAGGATACCTATTAATGAGTCACACCAAACATAGTAAAACTTCCATCTATGCAGTCAAGTCATAGGATTGTACTCTTAGAACAACAACATGACAGACTTGCATAAAAGGTAATTTTAGATTATTTTATAGGCAGGCAAATTATGCATTACTCAAAAAGACAAAGAAGTGAAAACAAGTTCTTAACACTGGCAAGAGCATAAGGGTCTTATAATTCAGCTTTGCTGTGAGACAAAGGATGGTGTTGAAGAAATTAAGCGGGGTAGAAGGCAAGTTGTACAAGGAAAGTCTGAAGCAACTGGAAATGTTGCCTCTCAAAAATACCACTGAATTATTTTTAACCCTGTTGGAATAAATTCAAACTGTTTTTCTGGACGTATTCTATAACAAAATGCAAGCTATTGATCTCTCCCTAGAGGTTTTGTGAAAAAAAAAGCATGCAAGTTAAAAGGAGAACATTTTAATTTAAAACTATTGCTAGAAAATTAGATCATAGTTGAATACAACTGAACTTTTTTGACTTTCCCAACTTACTGACACAAGCAAAGATCATTTCTTCTCTTGCAAAAAATACTCTTACAATCTCAACATTCGGTTCCTGGAGCCAAAAATCTGACAAGACCCCACCATTATTAAAGTCAATAAATCAAAGTGAGAGAGATTCTGTATGCACAATTGGACAGCTTTTTACATTTTTTTTTTCTGCACTCAGAATGTTAAAAGTTTTTCTTTTACCTCACCTACCTTGGGTATTTTAAAAACAAGGAGAGCACTCCAGGGACTCTGAAAGTTTTATTATATATAATTATAGTGCCTTACTTTTAGAGATTTAAAAGTGCATCTTAATGGCATAGGCAGTTATCATGACAGTGTTTTATGTGTTTGATTGACATAAAACATGCATTGACATTAAACATCTCCTAGAACTTTGGAAAAATTGGATCATATTTGCTAACTCTTCCCTGCCCCCCCCCCCATCTGATAAAGCAAATGGTTGTCTTCATATCATACCCCAGTTTCATTTATGCAATGGCTGTTCTTGTTTTTTAAGCTTGTTATTCCCAATTACCTGGAAGTAAACTCGTTTGAAACCGATGGGACCTCAAAAGTGTTTAAACTTTGTCTGTTTAATACTTTTCCTAATAATTTGCCATGACTTACAATTATAGTTTTTTTAAAAAAAAACAACCCTGGATCATATTAATAAATTTAGAGTTAAATGCAACAAGTGTTTCTTCTACTTGTTTCAGAAAAGCCTGAGTCCTGCGTTAAACCATGCCCATTGGGATATAATGCTGTGGAGTTTTTCTTGTGTGTCTTCAAGTCATTTCAGACTTATGGTGACTCTAAGGCAACTCTCTCCTAGGATTTAGTTTAAAGGAAGGTTGCATTGTCTTCTTCTAAGGCTGAGAGTATGTGATTTTCTAGAGGTCACTAAGTGGGTTTCTATGTATGAGTAGAAATATGAAAAAGATTTCCCAGAGCCTTAGTCCACCTCAAAACCACTACACTGTGCTGCCTTCAGGATGTATACTTTGGATTTAAAGGGGGTGGGAGTAAAGTCTGAGGCCATTTCCACACTACTACACTGTTATAGTGCTATTATTCCACTTTCAACATCCTGTGGAATCCTGGGATTTGCAGTTTAGGGAGGGGCCTTTAGAATTCTCAGCCAGAGAGCTCTTTGGCCTCAGTAAACTACAAACTCCAGAATTCTACAGGATGTTAAAAGTAGAAAAATAGCACTATAACAGTGTAGGGCAGAAACGGCCTGAGAGCTGGTAGACTAGCATACTAGCACTATTTGGGTAATTTCAAAAGGATGATTATGCACCTGTGGTATCTGCAATTTTTAAAGCTGGAATGAAGTTGTAATTTGAAAATTAGCTAGTTCAGCCTTACACAGCTTTCCCTGCTTCCTGTTCAACATCAACACTCTTTGCTCCTTCTCTCATAAGCTCCCTAGGCACCAAAGTTTGCCACTCTGAAACCTGTTTCTTCCCTAAATGAGAATATGAAACATAGGAGCACAAAGTTCTTAAGGAACTCCAATGTAAACTGGCTGATTTTTGACCAGAAAATATTAAAGATGTCTCTAAGATCCGACTCTGTACTAGAGGGTGGAAAAGTGGCTATGTAATGCCAGTTGCATGCTCAGGGCCAAGTATACTGCAGGAATTAAAAACCACACGCACACCAACACTGGAATAAAAAAGGCCACATCCTTTTTTTGGCTACAGATGTTACAGAGTTGCATTGTGCATAGGTCTAGATCCAGGCATCAGCCAACCCACCTGTTGACTGATAAGTCTGATCAGTCAGAACCCGTTGGTGCCTTGTGTGATATCTGTCTGACCACCATCTGACCCTTCCACACACTGCACATCTGCTTCCTGCCCTGAACCCTTTGCAACACCTGTAATCACCACCTTGGTATTAGTGATCCTGGATCCAGGACCCATTCCAACTACACTAAGTTGAGACAAGATAAATCCCACTCAGGCCCCCCAGGCCGACCTCACCTTCAGGGGGTGGGTGGGATGACATTTCAAAACAAAGTGAGCTCTGGCCAAAGGAGGCTCTCTTAGATAACCCCTGCGCAGACCAGAGGGAAGACTACAGTTAGTTCTTTCCCAGGCAGAGGCAGCCAATGAGTTCAAACCGTATGGTTTAAACTGATTGGCTACTGGCCATTGAAGCTTTTTTAGCATCGCCCCAGTCATGTGTAGTCTGCAGGGAAGGTGGAAGGACTGCCAATAGTCAAAGAAGCTATGTGGAGTGCATGCCACTGACCCAAGCTGCACATTTGCAGCCTGGTAGGTTGGGTAGCTTGAATTTTTTAAAACTGGGCTTAGTGTTAGCTTAATGTTTGTTCTGAGTGAATTGTTAGGAAATATAATTAAAAATAAAGGCTCCAGAGTCTTGCTGAAGAAGAATTAGCTCAGTTTCTGTGAACGTAAGTCCTACCACTGAGCATTAAAATGGGGAATGATGTTCACTGCAAGCAAGTAAAGAGGTTAGACCCATTGAGATAAGCCTCATAACTTCATATTAGGTTGCTGCTGCTGCTGTGGTTAATACTATATCCTGTCTTTTATTCAAAACTGGGACTCAAGGTGGCTTAAAATTAAAGCAAGTGCAGTACCATTAAGCAAGACAAATGGTCAACATCAAAACAGAATCAAACTATTAACAATGCTAAAAACAATTTGAAACATACAGTTATAAAGGTTAAAATTCTGTTTAAAAACCAGTTCACAATGATGCTATCTGAACTGTAAGTGACTAATTAAGTAAAATCTACATGGCAGCATGTTCTGAGTCTCTCCTGTTTCAGTTTATTATTGATTCAGATCAGTCCCTGGCATGCCAAACTAGTGATTGTAAACTGAGGCCTTTTCCGCACTGGGCGAAGGAATTGCCCCACGCTGCTACTCACCAGATCTTTTGTCTGCCCGGTTTGGTCCACGGAGCTCCGGAGCAGTGTGTGCTCATCAATACGCACTACTCCGGCATCCCAAATGGCAACTTCTGGTTGGTCAAGGGTCTTGACTAACTACTGAAGCTCACCAGCCTAAAGCCCGCCCCTGGGCAGATCGCAGGCTTGCATTGGTGCGCAGGCTCGCATTGGTGTGCTGCATGCTTTTGAAAGACCAAAATAAACAGGTCTTTCAAAAGTACGCTGGTGGACCACCTGGGGTCGTTCCGGACCAGACTGAGGTACGGATCTACCTTAAATAGGTCCAACCCAGTCTGGTCCGAGGTGTAGACGTCCTCCTTGGAGGACGGACTGCACTGTTTCAAAAACCCCATGTGGGAAAGGCCTGACTCTCAGCTGATTTGCTGAAGTAAGCTGGAGTAAGGAGACATGCCATCATTATTGTGAAATACAGGATTGCCTCAGCTACATGGCCATGTTGATGTGAATGAGCTGCAGACCACGTATACACATATGCACTTTTCCAGGAAAAAAATTCCTGTAGATTTATACATAGACACACATATACATTCAGACATCTTATCAAATAATTGATTTCTAATGTGTTTTTGTTTTAAACACTGCCTAATCTCTGCTTTATTTGGGTGTGTATTATCTCTGCTTTACTCAGTAAAATACTATATTTGTTTGCTATACCTTTGATTTCAGTGGGACAGGTAAAGGCTCTCTCTCCCTCCTTTTGCTTTGGTGAGAAAAATGGAGGGGAGTCTGACTTTTCATCCAGTGGCCAAATGATGTGGGCGAGCCCACTGAGATTCCCAGACTCTTGCTCACACCTCAAATACTGAACGTGGGAAGCAGTCATGCCAAAGACTTTCTGATCCCTACAAAAATATTGCAATGGGAGGCTTGGTGTCTGACTCAATGGAAGTAGCAACAACAGCAAAGGATCTCTCCCAGGCCAGCTGGCTGGTCCCCAGTACCCTGGGTCACTTTAAAACAGCAGAACTTTTGTACCTGCCTTTCCATTTGTTCCTGTTGAGAAGTGCATACTTCTCACCCGCTGCACTAGTCTGAGGCAAACACAGTCCTGCGTATGTGAGCATGCTCCTAGCCTAGAAACAAAAGAAAAACAGGCAAAAGAAAAGCAAGAATAACAAAACATCACATTTCTGCTCCTAGTGGCAGTAGCAAAGCTGAGATTAAACTGGGGGAGACCATATGTTAAACCCCACACACACACACACACAAATGGTAGGTTACTGAGAAAAAAATGAGAACAAAAACCTGCCCTTTTATCTCAAGTTGTCTGAGAAACTAGGCAGATGGGAGAAGGACTTGGAAGCCAGTGAACGTTATGAGCCAAAGTGAAATCCATTTTCTGGCCTTACAAGAAGGATCTTGGCATTAGGATGGACACATAAAGCAAAATGTTCGATTTAGGATGTCCTTGCAGTAGAAAAAGCATGTCCTTTCTGGGGATTGTTGGGAAAAGAATCAAAATGTTGAGGCCATCCCCAGTACTCCATGCATTCTGCCACATTAGATTGCTTTCTGCCTTGTTAGCTTCAGATACAACTGAACAGTCAACACAGTATATGATTTAGAACCATAGGCCATTTCCACACTACACTGTTATAGTGCTATTATTCCACTTTCAACATTCAGTGGAATTCTGGGGTTTGCAGTTTAGGGAAGGGCATTTAGAATTCAGCCAGAGAGCTCTTTGGCCTCAGTAAACTACAAACCCCAGAATTCCACAGTATGTTGGTAAAGTAGAATAATAGCACCATAACAGTGTAGTGTGGAAATGCACATAGAATCACAGCTAACCCAATGGCATCTAGTGCAACCCCCAGACATACAAGAAAATAGAGCTGAAACACTTCTGAGAGAAGGTCATTAGTTAAGGACATCCAATGAAGGTGAATCTTCTACAGTACATTCCACTGTGGAACAGCTCTTACTATCAGAATGTTCTCAATGTTTATGTGAAATCTCTTTTCTTGTGATTTGAATCCATTGGTTGTCATTCTTGTCTCTGGAGAAGCAGAAAACAACCTCTTTCCATCATCTATGTGACATCCGCCTGTCAGTCTTTTCTTCTCAAAGCTGAACATACTAGCTCCCCAAGCTATTTCTCGTAGACCTTGGTAACCATAAGAAGAAAGCCATTTGTGCAATATTGACCTGTCATTGAAACTGGATTCTTCTTACATAGTGCCAAAATGAAATTATAATCTTTTTTAAAAATATTGGTTCCTAACTTCATTTAGATATTATAAGGAAATTGTATTTTCATGTCTATCTTGGCAAGCTATATTTCACTTTTTGCAAATCTGTCTACCATGGAATTACAACTACAAGTGGGAGATTAGGGGTAGCCAGAACACACCCTCATCATGCTGGGACTTAGCTGCTGCTGTGGAACTTAATGTTGCCCTCCAGCCCCTTTGGTCTCTTTTCCTTTGTGTAGAGAGCCAGTGTGGTGTAGAGGTTTGAGTGTTTGACTATGACTCTGGAGACAAAGGCTTGAATCCCCATTCAGCCATGGAAATCCACTGGGTAACCTTAGATATGTCACACTCTCTCTCAGGGAAAGGGAAAGCCAAGCCCCCTCTGAGCAAATCTTGGCAAGAAAACCCCATGACAGGCTGGCCATAGGCTCACCGTAAGTCAGAAAAGACTTGAATGCACACAACAACAACAAATGATGTCTTGTCTTGAGTGTAAGTCCAAGGGCAGTGACTTATCAAATTAACTGTTTGTTTGGGAGCCTTTTTAACCACAGGGTCTATGGATGCTTTAAATGAATAAGTAAATAGATAATTAATAGATAGTTAAGCTAGTAGCAACTCAGTGTGGGAGAGGAAATTCAACTGAGAATTAAGACTGCTCAACATTGCTTTGCTGTCAGCAACACAAGTTACTTAGCTCTTAGCTGTTCAGCACCAATGCTGGTGTAGAGGAACTCTGGCTTACCGGTATTTGTTGCAGAGGTGGGACAGCTCTCTTTGGCTTCTCTCATAAAAACAAAAGTGCTAAAGCAAAGCCTGTTTCTGCCACGTACAACACCTCTTTTACTGGACTCATAAGGTAGGTCATTCAATAAGCCAATTTTCACAAACACTTCCTGTGACACTTCTTGCCTATGGAAAATGTTTTCCCTGCCAAATATTATTCTGCTTCCCTTGATACCTTCAGTGTTTACAAACTGTTTGAAGTAGCATTACAATAATTTTCTCACTCTTGTTTTCAAGAACACATACTTCCCTTTGGCTTTAAACTGATTTAACACACAGGATGTGGCCATGCTGAATGCCTCATGCATCCACTCTTTATTACTTTCATCATTCTCGTTTCTGCCATGAACCAAAAAAAAAATCTTGTCCCTATTTATTTTGTGTTTAACCACTCTTGTTGCCAAGTCACCACTGGTAACCAGTGCTCCCTCAGGATCCTTAACTGCAGAGACCATGGAAAAGGGAAGAAATCGGCCTCTCACTTTCTGTTGGCTTCACCAAAGGCAGAAGCTGGACCAAAGACTTGCGTTGCTTATGCCTAAACTGTGAAATGAGTGCAGCCATATCAGATTGCTCCCCCATATTCTTGCTTGCAGGAAGGTTTTCATCTCTCTTTTTATGCTGGGCTGGTGAGAAGATAAAAACATCCAGATTCCATCTCTTGGATGTCCTGATCTTATGTCAGGGCACTGGCAGAATAATCCTATCCAAGTTTGTTCAGAAGCCCAACTGAGTTCAATGGGGCTTCCTCCTAAGGGGGTGGGTATAGAACATGGCCATCAGGTGGGGCCTATTGGCCATCTGCAACCCCTTGGACATTTTTGCAGCCTCTGGGTCCCAGGGTCCTCCTGCTATGGAATTTGCTGCTCTGGTGGCAATGGCAACAAAAAGCAGAACAGCTTTTACTTTAAATGTTCTGCTACTCCACTGAAGTTTGGCAACTTGGTGTCAAATGAGGCCCCAAAACCAACACAAAACACTGATCTGTAGATTGAGCACTTCAACTTGTTTTTAAGTCTAAGGGCTTGTATTAAATGTTGTTTATTTATTTATTGCTTCTATGATGGTACAACTAAATTTCAATGTGGGATTGTGGACAACCCCTGGTGTTTCCTGGTAATGTGGACCTTGTGAATTTGCCCAGCCTGCTGTATAGGACTGTAAACAAAGGCCAGAATTTAATAGATTCATAACTCTTGCTAGTTTTTCCTTCAGTGTACTCCCCAGCTGACTCAGGACACTCTCTAGCTGGGTAGCCAGATAGCTTTTATGATGCTTTTAAAGTATTGTGTCAATGTTCTGTCCAGAGTTCAAAGATTAATGTGCCCCCCAATTTGTAAGATCCTCATTTTTTCCGAGAGAGGAACAGGGCTGTATCTGCCATCTGCAGTTCTCTGCAAGCATTAACTTTCTCCTGACATTAAGATGAATAAGGCAGTCTGAGGTGTATCGTAGGATTCTGAAATGGTTGGTTATTTCTTTTAAACAGATTCTGTTGCCATTACAGATAAATCACAAGAATATTATGTCTGAAAGACATCGTAGCTAGTTAAAGATGTTGGATAGACTTCCAGAACTTTCCATAGGTTTACACTGTCATAGCTACAATCCTGGTAATATTAGCTAATGTGAAAACCAATGTGGTATTAAAGTGTTGGACTAGCACTTGGAAGAACCACATTCAAGGTGCTTATCTGTCAGGTCAATTGAGCTCTCTCTCCCATGTTTTTCAGGTAAATAGCTTTGTTTTAGTGCTTGTGTGCTTTACTGTGTAGGTGGGGATGATGGAACCTGTTGATGGCTGGGTGAGTTGGGAACATGGAAATGTTATTATAATGATCTGTGATGAGAGAGTAACCAGGCACGGCTGCAAGGTCGAACTGCTGGCATACTGAGTGGGAAAATGGGAGGGGGATAGTAACTCTGGGAAATACGATGTTTGGGTAAGCCATCAAATAGGATGTTAATGTATGCAGACTTTGAAGTGTAATAGTTTATATAGCTGTTACTGCAGTTTAGGCCTCCTTGGAGATACCCCCCAATATCATTTTGATATCAATAATTTGGTTCTCTTCCACTACCCCTCTCCACGTGTTTGTGAGGCCCCCAGACAAGCACAGAACTAGGCTCGACCACTAATTGCTGGACATTCCATTCTCCACCCAGGCAGGCCAGAAATAGCCAGATCCTCGCTTTAGGAGACCTCTCTGCAAACACCCTCATTATGTATGTACACTGTTTATAAAGGACTCCCTGCCCCGAGCAGGCAACCTGGCAAGCTGAATACTCAACTGCCAAGCACTGAGCATTTGCATACTGTCTACCTCTTTGTCAATTTGGACTTAATCATGCTAAATTTTGACCTTTCCCAAGCTTTGTCCCGTGCCCGAAACACATTGTTTTCCCCAAGTAAGGCATAACCTGCAGTTACATTTCTCCCTATAAAAACCCCTGATTCTGAGACCATCCTCGGATCGCTCCCGAGTTCCAGGCAGGGCAGGCAGCTTATTCAGGGCTGTCGTAATTCAATCTTCAGCAAGCATTTAAGTCATTTTAGACTGCATTTCCTAATCTTTATTAAAGGGCCAAGAATATATGATTTGTGCCTATCTTGATTACACGTATGTGCTGTTTTATCATTGTACGTGTGTAGCTTCATACATATGCTTATAATATGTGTTTCATTTCAATAAGCTGAGAAAGTAATAAATTTAGGTCTGAGTAACAGTTGTTTTATGTGACTGCCAATCTGCCTAGTAACATTCTTAATTACTGCCAGGAAACTGTGTGTTTTCTGACCATGTGTTTTGCATTTGAGGGCAGTACATCTTGTCAGCCCTCTCAGCTGGACTGATGGACAACCTGATGGTAATTTTGGTGTTATGCAAAGACTTCTCTTTTGGTGGGTGGTTGGTTTCTCTGTGGACAGGCAGGATCATCAACATTATGATATATGATTTTCTGAGCATGAGGCATACTCAAAAATGGCTAGGTTAATGATGTGGATAGGTTTGACTTCATGTCTCTTTTAAGTTAACCCAACTAACTAGTTCATCTTCATCATCTGTGAAGTATGTTCCTTTCTCTTATTTCTGTATCTACTGTAGGTTACAAGCTCTGAATTTATTCAAATTTCTCCCAATGCTCCTTCAAAAATCTTCCTTAGGATTATAAGGAACTACCTTGTAATGAGTCAGTCCATTTATCCACTTACCCCAGTATATTGTTAACACTAATTTGGCATGCAAGGAACTTCAGCAGTAGCTTTTCCAGCCCTGCCTAGGACCTTCTACACACAAAATATCTTCTCTATGTCTGCTATATTGTCTCTCCTACCTTTTCCACTCTGCCACCAACTTCTCCCCAACTCCCACTAGCACAATCTGTCCTCAATTAGAACAAATTTGAATTGCTTAGTGGCTAAAGACAGCTTAAGTGCTTCCTTAAGTTGAAGAAAGTGGCAGCTGGTGAGGATGTGTGTGTGTGGGGGGAGGAAAACAGCTTTAGCCACTGTAATAGCAAACACACTCTCATTCAGTTGGTTCTTGAATTTGCCCAACTGGACAAAGATGTTGATATTCTTCTGCTTTCTCAAGGGATAAAAGCTGTCCAAAAAGAAGAAGGAATAATAGCACTATAAAAGTATAGTGAAGAAACAGTCAAAGTCTGTCTTGATATCTAAAGTAAATCATACTGGTATTACTTATATGCTCCTGCTTGACCAGTTTCAGAACATTTCAGTGGAAAGTTCCTGTACATAGAGGGATCCAAGCATACTGGCTGTTTGTGATATCTAGAAAAACTTCCAAAATTCTCCCATTCAATTTGGCCCCAGAATCTGGATTCTCATTTTGTCTCATTTTGTTTCTGAAGTGGAAGCTTTTAAAAAAAATATTTATTTTTACAGGTTTTTATAATTTGCCTTTGCTTTCTATTTTTAGAGTTATTTCACATATATTGTATCTTAATATTAATTAATAATTTGTCCAAACAAGTAACCCTGATCTGATTACCTGTACGGTTACATCAAGATGTGTGTGTGTGTGTGTGTGTGTGGCTCATGTGCATTTGTGTCCTGACTGTTTAACAGTCTGTTGTTCACCAGAAGCTTGAAGGTGGTGAAGCCTGTTGTGCAACTGTTTCCATTGAGAAATGCATCCAAGTTACGTTTCATACATACTTCCACTTGAGGAAAGTGCAGCTGCTTTCTGGAACTGAAACTGAAACCACTTGCCCAAACTGGACACCATCCTTCTTATGGGAGTGAGGAAGTGTCATATTGGCACAAAAGGAGTTATACCTCTGTTAAGTATGCAGTAGGATTCTGGCCTTAATGTGCTTGTGCGATTGGTTGTATTAGAGCACTTTTTAAAGTAGTTTTACTAATACACAGAAATCCACATGTGTAGCCCTGAGATGCAGCACAAAAAGTATCTATCATGTGTGAAATCCAATCAACAATTGGGGTGGGGGATCATGGTCTACAAGTACAGTCATTTTCAACTTTCTCTGTCTTGTGGAAATACCATTTCTTCTTTAAGGTACATTTCATGGTCAAGAACACTATATATGTCAAGATTCTCCAGAGATTGTTGGGGCTGTATTCAGCGTTCTCGGACCAAGTACCCTAACTGTGTTAAAATACCCATGCATAGGGCCCATGTGCCTGTGTAAGCATGCATAATTCACAGATACAAAGCAAATGTCCATTTAAAAAGACTAAGGTTTCAATGGAAGGATGAGAAAGAATGATAATTTTATTACAGTTCTCATTGAGCGGAATGTTTGGAAGGATCTTTTTACTCTTCTTTCCTCTCATTATTTTTTCTATTCTTTTGTTTTGCGCAGAGGGATTAATATATGAATCATTATTCTTATTTTGGCTTGCGAGATGCAACATGGTGCTTTTATCTCTCTCCCAAGAGTGCACATTGGCACCATAGCAGAGGACATGGAGGAAACAATTTTCAAAGAAGCAGATGTAGGAACTTCAAGCGCATCCGCATTGGTCGTTTTGTGTGGAAGGGATTTCTACTAGCTATTTTCCATCTATCCAAGCCGTTCCTGCATGTTTCTGCCACTTTGAATCAGAACTGCATGATGACATGTCGTTTTAAAGGGACACATACCATTTTCATTAAATCTTTTTCATCCTTCCTATAATCCCACAAAAGAAGCCAGTTTCCCTCAAAGAATCAAAAGATAGATTTTTGTGTGTGTGTCACGGCAGAGAAAGAAGAAAGAAACCAAAAGAAACAAGAAGAACTAGAGTGACAAAGAAATCCATGAAGGAAGCAGAGGCCCTGAATGACTTGTAGAAGCTACACGATGTTTACTGTTTGATGGAATATATAAAGGTGGATTCATCAGTAAATTGCTAGTCCCAGCTAGTCGATCCAGTGAATTGTTGGCTTCATGGCAAGTTAACATTTCTTGAAATCCCATTAGTTCAGTGGGTCTCCTCATCCTAGGAAAAGCAATTGGAATTAGGTCAGGATGGGAATCCAGATGTTGTTGGACTACAAGTTGCAGTAATCCTTGCCAGGATAGCCAAAGGTAAGGTTTATTGGGAGATGCATTTCACTAACATCTGGAGGGGCCCATGATTTTCATCCTGGGTTCAGGCCATTGTGTTGTAGTTGCTTCTCAGATTCTGTTGTGCTCTGTCTTTTGAGTCTAACTGGATCCATAAAAGAGGACATGCATTTAAACTGTAGTTGTGATCTAGTTTACTACTTATATCTCACTCCAACCAAGGTAGATTCCAATGAAGGGAAGATACAGTATAACAAAACACAAAAAAAGAACAATGATGAAAACATGCATCATTCAACAACCATAATAAATTGTCAATAGTAAAACTTCATAATCAAGAGGCAGCAATACTAAAACATTATTGAGAACATCATAGAACAAGGGCGGGAACTGTGTTACTCTTCACATTTTGTTGGCTAAAACTAAGCCTCCTTCTCATTGGCTAGGCCTGATGGGAGTTGCCATTCAAATCCCACTCATGTCATAGAACTACAAATTTTGATTAAATGCTAACTTGAACAAAAGCGCCTAAATTAAAAAGGAAGTGCAGGGGGCCAATGGACCCCATCTAGTGGCTACATTCTATACATACCTGCTTGGGATAAAGCTCCACTGAATTCAATGGGGCTTCTGAATACACTTGTATAGGATTGCTCTGTTAGTGTCCTAATTGAGATGGGGCGGGGGGATCTGTGTGTCTATTACTGCAGCCTTTCTCCCAGGGTCCTTCTGCCAGGATGGCAACAGCAGCTAAAAAGTGGTTTTTACTTTAAAATTTACTGCCACTCCACTGACATTTTGGCAACATGGGGGCAAACTCAAAACCAAACCAAAGCAAAATATTCCTCCAAAAGGGAATGACAGCTGGGGCAAAGCCCCAAGTGAAAAGACCTGAGCTGTCACTGTGGCCTACCTCACCCCATCTTCTGCCCGAGGTGGTTTTTTCACTCTTGTTAATTGTAAGAGTGGTCCTTGAATTAACAGTTCTGGTAAAGATCTTCAATACAGTGGTTCACTTACCTGTGGCACTGTGTTCCATTTGCTGTTGAGTGATTGCTCAAAGACTTCTCTACATTCAGTTCCTGACAAGGCCATTTCCACACTACACTGTTATAGTGTTATAATTCCACTTTCAACATTCTCTGGAATTGTGGGGTTTGTAGTTTACTGAGGCCAAAGAGCTCTCTGGCTGAGAATTCTAAATGCGCCCCCCCCTAAAATACAAACCCCTGAATTCTGCAGGATGTTGAAAATAGAATAATAGCACTATAACAGTAAATAGTGGTCATTAAAAACTCATCATTAAAAAAAATGGCTAAAACAGCATCGTCACTGAAACTATGGGCCTTTCCATGCTACACTGTGCTGGTGCTATTATTCCACTTTCCACATCCTATGGAATCCTGGGGTTTGCAGTTTAGGGAGGGATGTTCAGAATTCTCAGCCAGAATGCTCTTTGGCCTCAGTAAAACTGCAAACCCCAGAATTCCACAGGATGTTGAAAGTAGAATAGTAGCACTATAACAGTATAGGGCAGAAATGGCCTGTGTAGGGTGGAAAGGACCTATGAACTTCATCATAATAGTTACAGCTGCCCCTAAACCTACCTTTGCATCCTGGCAATGCTCAGACTGAACCATTTCTGAGGTGCCTGAGATTGGGGTGCTGGGAAATGAGATCCATAGCATGTTCATCATCATGAGATGCCTTGAGAACAGACAGATGGAGAGATTCTTACTACAGATGCTTGTCCAAAGGCACTCCATGATGAGGAGCACACTGCAGACATCCGTTCCCAGTGCTCCAATCTCTAGTGCCTCCGAAGCACTTCAGTCAGGAAAAGCTGTCAAAAATATCTAAGAATATTTCAAGCCAATGTTGGGGTAGTCAGGATAAGGAAGGGTCTTTTTCCCATATGTGGTGGACTTGGAAGAAAGCAAAGAGTTATTGGTCTAAGATTTATATGTTAATTCAAAACATTCTAAAGGTAGATTTTGCAATGTCACCAGAAATGTTTTTGTTGGCAATCATTGATAAAGAACTGGACAGGAAATATCAGTTACTTTTATGATACATGATAATAGCTGCAAGAATGTTGTCTGCAATGGAAGAATGGGTGGTTAAAGTTGTGGATCTTGCCCAAGTTGCAAAATTGATGTGGATTTTAAAAGACGGATCAGTTGAAAGTTTTTTAAAAACTGGAAACTTTATGGATTTTTTCAGTAATAAGAAATTGAATGATGAAATAATTTGTGGTTATGACTATTAGTAATTGACTTTTCTTCTTCATTACAGTTTGCATGAAGAGAGTTAGAAGGGTTTTTTAGAGTAATGTAGTATAGTTAGAATATGTTTACTGTTGGAGATAAGTCTTTTAGTAATGGGTTATGTCATCATATTTTAGTCTAGTTTGAATTTAGTTTAGTTTTAGGTCTAATCATATACATGTTATGTTTGTGTGTGGTTTGCTTCTTTCTCCCCCACCCTTTTTCTCTTTCTGTGATTATGGATTGATTTGTTTGTATCTCCTATTAAAACTAATAAATATTTTTTTTTTTAAAAAAAGAAGTTATTCAGTCAGAGTGCTGCTAGGATGCAAAGTTAGGTTTTGGGGGTTATGTTCAGTTATTCCTGACCATAAAAGTGAATCTCTAGCAGTTATGATATTGTAAGTCCAGCTTTCGATATCATAACTGCTGAAGAGGAAGCCAGCTAATGTTCTTCTCACTGCATATTCAAAATATGCAAGCTGGGGTTCTTTCCAAATGCTTAAGCCATTCGGTGAAATGTAACAGTTTCATGTATATTTTTCTGTGTAGTTTGTGTTTGTGAATACTGCTTTGAGGAATTTCAAAAAAGGAAATCTTCAGATTTGCAATCCAGAGGACTCTTATTGCCTTGAAGTCCCATTTCAGCACTCAGCCCCTTTGGAATATCATGTTGAGCGTGATGACAGCAGGCAGTGAAGTGTAGGACTGTATTGTCACCACCTGTGATTGGTGGCGAAAGGCAGACTTTGTCTACCTTGGACTCATGTCTTAACCATCAGCAATCTAATACAAACAATAAGACGCTAAACAATTCCAGGTTGCTGAAATCCAACATTAGAAGAAGAGGCTCAGAATTATGCCTAAAATGGAGATGGGAGAGGATGCAGTACCTTCAAGTATATCTATACTATCTAGTTATAATGGTTTGATATCAGTTTATTTGCCATTGCACTCTCCTGTGGAATCCTGGCAATTATTAGCTGTTTGGTATGCTATTTAGCTCTAGTCTAGCGATTCTTAAACTTTGGGTGTCCAGGTGTTTTGTACCTCAGCAACCAGAACCCTAACCATTGGCCATGATGGCCAGGGCATCTGGGAACTAAGGTCCAAAACATTTGGAAGACCAATGATTTAGAAATACTGCTGTAGTCCACTGCCCTGAACTACAGCACTAGAGTTCCCTGGAAAGCTAGAATCCACATTTCCAGAAGAATTTTGACAAAACATAATATATAAATTTTGTTTGACATGCCGAGCATTTTCATGCCAGTTTGGAACCAATTGGGAAACTGTGCCTTTTTTGGAAAAGTGCTGTTTTTAATCTATTTGCATATAACTTGGGGGGGGGATAAATTTTAAGAATCGTAGGTGCTACCAGTCAAACTTCTGCTTCATTCAAATCATAAATAAAACCATTAACACCACCTCAGGCAATGCCACATAAATTTCCCATTTGCTCCTAAACTAGGCATGCAATTGTTCACTAATTTCATTGTTGAATGAAGCAATGAATGATTTTAGCAATTTTCTTTCTACAGCAAGAAAGTCTGAAAACTGTGCCATTTTAAAAGATGATTTGCAGTTTGGGACTTATTCTATTCAAGATTCTCATTTTGGTGTGCTTCAAAAACATTGCTTTCTGTGCAGGAAACAAAACTGTGCAGAAATATTGTTTTTGGAGTAGAAAATGCTGTTTCCTGCACAGCAAATGCTACTTTTAGAATTAAACACCAGCTTGCAGGTTTTGTGCAGAATAAATCCTGAACTGCAAAGATTCTCATCACTTCAGGATTCTCCTCATCAGACTTTCACAACACTTGAGAAATGTATATTTCAACCATTTTGTGAATATTTTTGAATATTCTTTCCATCCCTGTTCCTAACAAGATCAAGATCAATGGATCAAGATCAAGGCCTACAGGTGGATATCTGGGTGAGTCTAAGTACATCTCAAGAGTTTCTAACTCCTAAGGGTTTTCGCCTTTGATAGGACCTAGAAATTTTCTCCGGCTTTAGTAAATTATGTATGTTTCAATCTTATGTATAAAATTGGTGCTTTTAGCCAAACCTTTCTTAGAGGGATGTGTAAGAATCTTGGCTCTGTCACAATTGATTGGTAGATCTGTGGAAGGTCCACTATCAAATTTGCCTGGTTCTGTTTTGGTGGCCTCGCCATTCCAATAAAAACAAAAAATAAAATTGACATTGTAAGCCTGACATCTGCCTACTTTTGGTTATTAATAGTGAGCACCAAACAATGCTAGAGAGTTGGTGATGAACACCAGAAGTGCAGTTATATGTGGTCTGAAACACTGGTGAAACAGATAAAATGTAGGTTTTCTTGAGCTTGTAGTTTCAGTCCTCCACCATGAACTCTGCTTCTCTTACTATGGAAGGAGGAATGAAGAGACAAAAAGCAAGTTGTTCAAAGGACAGCAGAGTGTTGTGTATTGTCATTCTTTCCTCCTTCCACTGCAGAAAGGAGAATGCCCGGGTTTCATCACAAGCCTTGGGACCATTTGTGATTTCTTTCTCAACCCAGGGACAGCCCAAAATGTTTAGCTGGCTGAGACAGCTCAGAAAACCGGACTGGCAATTGAATTTTACTAAAACACTGATGACAGAACAGTGTCCTTGACTGCATTAGGGGACAGCAGGCTAGTTGAGAGGGTGCAGAACAGCTTATGTGATGCACAACTCTCTTTTCCAGCAAATATATATAAACATCTATTGCCCAGCCTGGTTGCCTCATTTGGTCATAACTTACCCTGTTGAATCCAAGGAACCCAAGTTAGAAGACTCAGATTAAAAAATACTTCTGGCTCTGTATGATGGCTCCCTCTCAGAATTTGGGAAGCAAGTGGATGAGAGTCTCGAGCTAGATGGGCCATACGTCATTTGGAATTGATGGACTCTGAAGAGACATCCCCATCATTTGCGGTGAATTGACAAGAAAAACATCATCATCATCACCATCATCAATAGCCTCTTGCAGAAGCCTGAATGAGAAATGTTGAACAATCAACAGTCAGGTGGCTATAAAACTGCCAGTTGCTGCTGGAACTTCTTGTTGCATACAACAGTTCATTCTACCTGGCTCTCATTGGTCATAGTAGTGATGATGATGATCATGATGATGATGATGATGTGGATGATGATGTTGATGTGTTCTGCTCTCATTGGTCATAGTGTTTATATGTTAATTTGGATCTTTGACCTCTGGAGTGGCTTAAGTTGTATGTCTCATTGTCTTTTCCTTTGGGTTTTGGTTATTATGGCTGCTGGCTTCTTTTGGTGGATTCAGAAATGACTGAGACGCTGCTACTTCACCTCCCTTCATTTTCTGTGTACTCCTTACATTATCTGATTGGGGTGGTTTGACTCATCTGGGACTGCTTCCCACTAATACAGCCTGCTTTTCTTGCTACTTGCTGCCTCTAGACATAGGGCCAATAACTTCTTCTAGGCAACAGGACAGGTATATCCTAAGTGTGACCTAAAAGACCAAGGACACTTGCCTTCCCCCCTCGGAAACTGTGCCACAGTAAGAAGTCCTATGTATTTTCCCAAGGAGTATAGTTTTGAGAGGCTCATGCTATAGTGTCATAACTAGACACACTGGTCAACAGTGATGAAGAAATTTGAAACATGAGAATCCCTGAACCATTCTGGAAGCTTCTCCTTGGATATGGAAAGGGAAGCATTCTAGCAAACAATGTGTTTAATTTGTTCTTCCAAAACAGACACAAAAATTAGGATGGCCAAAGCTCTAGCTCACAAACAAAACATGGAGGTTGAAATCTGGTCCTTTATAACAATGAAAGGACCAGATTTCAACCTCCATGTTTTGTTTGTGAGCTAGAGCTTTGGCTATCCTCATGTGAGAAAAAACATTGTCATGACATTCCAGGGGAAAAAATGCTCAAAAGAATCTCAGTCATAACATCATCCTAAGAATTAACTGAATTTAATGAGTGTGTTACCCAACCAATGTTGCACACAGTTATTAGCCATTAGAATTTAAACATAGCTTCAGTAGTCAAGTGCTACAACTACAAAGCTTCTACTGTGAATAAATGTGACTTCTTCTTTGTCCATAATCAATGAAAATGCTACCATTAGTGATGTTATGATTTTGTCCTTAGAGTTTCAGTTTCATGCAAGGAGAAAGGACAGAAGTGTAAAATTTACCAGATTTATGCTGGCAGCTTTTTGGAATTTAAGTTACAGTTGTGTGATTTTAGGATTTAAAGCCTATCACATCATCATCATCATCATCATCATCATCATCAAGTTTGTGACAGCCACCAGCATGCTACTTTACAAAGAACCAGAAGACAGTTCCCTGATCTGAAGGAGTCATTGTCTATAACTCAACACATTAGAGACAACAGTAGAAGCATAGGAAGCTATGATACAAGGGAGAAAGAACATATATTTATGCCAATTATAAAGGCTTAGTTTTGATTCACAACAGGGTAACCTTCCATACCTGGCTCTCTTCAGCTGTTTAGACAATGACATCCATCATCCTCAACAACCAGCCATGCTGCCTGAGACTAACCAGAGTTGTAATATGGTATATTACAAAATTTAGTGTATGGAAAAGTGATGTATAGAAAAATAGCAAACAGATAGGATGTCATGCTGGACTTCAATTCCTTATCCATTTAATATGCAGTAAATTTCTATAATATTTTCTCAGACTTTTGCATGCAATCCTAGATGTGTATACATATACATATATACATGTGTGTGTGTGTATATACATACATACATGCACATATACATACATATACATACAAGAATGTACACATACATTCTTACATACATACATATATGTAATTCCCAATGTGGCTCATTGCCAAGAAGTTTCTTTAGAACTGCAGGCATAGGCTATAGAGTCCTATCACAGCTTCCCCTAACCTAAAGGCCTTCAGATATTTTGGACTTCATCTCCCATCAGCCTCAACCAGCATGGCCAATGGCCAAGACTCTTACGATTCACAGCCCAAGGGAAGACTGTCCTACCAGAGTAAGCCTGATACAGCGGGACTTACATTTGAGAAGCGATGTAGGAGATGCAATGTTGATCTCATTATTATCATCTATATTTGAGTGGAGAGAAAAGATTCACAGCAGAAATGTACATGCAGGGCTGGGAATTGTATACCTCTTTCCATGTCTTTGAACTGCAACTCTCAGCATTCTGTACTATTGTCTGTGCTCATTTGGGCTGCAGGGAGTTGGAGTACAAAAAATCTGGAGGGCCAGAAAAGTCCTGTCCTTGTTCCAAAGCAAGGGTGGGCAATGGTCACCCTCCAGGTGCTTTTGACTATGAACTCCATCAGCCAGCTAGGCTATATAACCAGTGGGAGCAAGAATAGTTAATAGGATTAAATGAACTGCTGTCCAAAAACTTCTGGAGTGTTCAAGTTGCCTACCCTCTTTGTAAGGGAATGGTTTGGAATAATGCATCTAATATTTGCTATTCTGTGGTTATGGCTGTGATCTAAGCACACTTTCAGGGCATCAAGCTCCAATGAAACCCACAAGACTTACCTCCAGTAAAATCTGTTTAGGGGCAAGATGCTGGTGTTCATAGAATCAGACTCTTAAAAGCTAACTGTTTAATGACAGCTAGACAATTACCTTATTATACTGAATAAACAGGGGACAAATAAGATGTCTGACTCATATATTTAACATCTGTTGTTCCTAAAAAGGAGAGGGCTTATGGCAATCATTTTGCCACACCAACAGAGTGACTAAGTTGTGAACATTTTAAAAACATAGCAAAAAAGTAATCCCCACCCCCAGTGAATTTAGTTTGAATCTTAGGAATGAGTGACTCAGAGAGGCAATTGCTTCATTCCACTCTAATTAGCAGATTTAATGGGAATCAAGCATAAAACCTAGACATGAAAATATTTTGGAGTTTCAACAAATAGCATGGCCATTATTCCTTCTTGTATTCTGATTACAACTAGTGCAGTCTGAAGACTTCTTTGCCTTGCAGAAAGCCTAATCTTGCTAATACTTAGATATTTGTCTTAAAATTTCAGCACTTGGCTTACAAAAAATCACACTGTCTGCTGCTTCTGAAGAATTGTTACTGAAATGTGTAGACACAGCCTGTGATCCTTTACATAAGCAAAAATGTTATCACACACATTTGGGTTTTAATTCTTTGCCACTAAAGCAGCTCCCTAGAATAAACTTCTTCCTCTACATCCCTTTTTAAACAAGTAGTTTAGGTGAGATTAATGAAGGGGGGAAAACACTAGAAAGGGAAATACCTGGTAATGGGCAGGAGGAAGGGAGGAAGGAAGGTAGGAAGGAAGGAAGGAAAGTATATCAGTTTCTCATGCCTTATTTTAGAATTTCCAGTCTAATTTGTCAGTTGACAAACTCTTTCTTGCTGCTCATAGATTTTTTTTAAACACACACAGATAATAAAAATATGGGAATTCAAGCTAACCCATCAAATGTTATTTGAATGGTAATGATAGTACCTTATAGATGTTTTGAATAGTGGATGAATAGAACTGTTGTCAAAACTGGGCAAACTACCCTCCACCTTAGATGTATATGTGCAGGCATGCTTTTGTGTTATCTTCAGGGTATGTTTCTTGTATGCCTAGAACATTGAGAACCAAAGGAGATGGGTCCTTGGACATCTCCAGAGTCAGTCAGTTCCCATTTCTTTCAAAATCCTTTAGAAGCAATCATGGAGATCTCCGACAACACCATTGTTCAGAACTCGGATACTAAAGAAAGGTATTGATAAACTGGCCCTGTGTATCCAAGTGTTTTCTGTTTATGAGGCAAAAAACACTTCTGCTAATATGAGCATTTATATCAGGAATAGTGAAAGGGTGGAAGAGTTAAAACCTCCTCCCCTTGTTCCGTGAGGAGTTAAACTTTTGTAACAGCTCTGAGTTATAACAATATATGATACCAACCTTTCAAGTGGAATAACTATTTTGCTTAGCAAAACCAGCAAATAAGCAGGCTCCAAATAGAAGTGAGGACGGGGCTACAAGCTCTTCTGCCATTGACACCAACTCGTGGGATTCAGAAGTTGAGAGCTCTCATACAAGTCTTGCTTCTTTTACTGTGGTGAGAAGGGTATTCCTCATTCAGTAGCCTGCTGTCCATACAGTGAGATGGGATAAGCTGTATTCCAAGTATATTGAAGAATTTTCAATCAAAAAAGTGGATAAAATCAACAAAAATGGTTGACTGTATTTGGAAAAAAAATAAATTGCAAAAATTAACATGGCTAAAATTAGAACTTACCAAGCGATCTTATTTGGATTGGCTTTAGAAAAAAAAAGTGTGAACATTTGACATCCTTGTTCTATAAATACATATTAGAGTGAGAATTAGAAACAGAATCAAAGAATCAATGATAGTATGGGCCCAAAATATAGGGCATGAATTACAGTTGGAACAATGGGAGCGTAGTTGGATTATGACACAAAAGTTCACTTTAGCACAGGACTTAAAAGAAAATCATCTGAAAATGTTACACAGATGGTATTTAGATCCTGTGAAGTTAAGCAAGATGTACAAAATAAAAGAAAACAGATGCTGGAAATGTACACAAGAACAAGGAACTTTCTACCATATGTGGTGGCGATGTACGAAGGTTACGAAATATTGGAAAATGATACATAAGATAATGACAGACATTCTTCATATAGAGATTCCACGAACTCCTGAAATTTTTTTACTGAATATGACACATCAAATAGATAAGAAGTATAAAAAATATGAAAAAATTATTTTATATATGACAACGGCTGCGAGGATTGTATATGCAAAATACTGGAAAAGATCAGAGACCCCTTCAGCAGAAGAATGGTTAGAGAAATTGCAAGAATATGTAATTTTAGATGATCTTACATGCAGACTGAAGGATGAAAAAAGCAGTAAAAAATGGAAGATATGAGAACAATTAAGTTATATATTGAAGAGAACTGGGTAAAGTTATGCCAACAGTAAAGTAACAAGTAAGAAATAAGCTAAAATATAACAGTTTGGCAATGAAATTTCTTAAGGAAGAGATATGACAATGAAGAGACAAGTCTACAAAAATAAAAGTAATCAGAATAAGAGATCTCGGAGAAAAAGCAGAAATAAAAGCAGTTCAAATGAGGGGAAGGAGGAAGGAAAAGAATAATACAGAAAGATATCAATACAGGATGGGAGAAAAAAAAGATAGACAAGGGAATATAATAAAAGTTGAGGTGATATAAATATTTGGCTAGATATGAATCAATGTACAAAGATTCTCTTCTTTGTTTTATTCATATTTTGGAAAATGATGATCATGTTGTTGTTGATTAATCTGAGTGTTTGATATCACTTTTTTTAATAAAAATAATTTGAAAAAAAAGTGTGCTAATTTGTGTATCCCTGTGTTAAAAAATTGTACTGTAGAAATTTAAATAAATTATTTCTGGGGTGTGGCTAATACCTAAAACAATAAAACATAACTGGAACTCAATAACATGCACACAGTGAGACTCAAGAGGCAAATATTTGAACAGTAAGATAGAAACCCTTTTTTTGCTCATCTAGCCTAGCCTAGCCATCCATCACCCTGACAAACTGGCCCTGTGTCCATGTCTTTTATACTAATAGAACAAAAACTGCTAGGCTGCTCTCAGGAATACTAAGGAAGGCAGAAGACAGATCTAGATCTAGACAGATTATTACAGAATCAAAAGTGTTTTTCTTCCTCTCCTCCTCCACTAAAAACATGTAGAGTCTAATCATTCTGCTTAATTTGGCAAAATTGAAGTCTCCCATGTCATGACATACTTTTTCAATTCCCTGAAATGAGGAAATGACTGCATGCTTTTCATTATCTTAATTTCATTTTAATATGTTGTTTCTACATTACATTAAAATTCCTGGAGATAGACAACCTTAGCTCCTGAAGTCGTAAATTAACTTCAGGAGGGGCTTTATCATTAGAAGTTACACTTTACTTTTCTGCTAATTTAAAAGATTTTGAGCTGTAAATGGGGATGTGTAAACCAGGCAGAGAGTGCAAAACGCTCTTCCAAATTTGAAAACAAAGTAAAATCCTGCTGCATTTGTTCCCAGATGCACCGCTGAGTCAAAGAAACAGAGTGGTGTAAAATCTACTTGCTCTGTTTACTAATTACTACACGCCTGCCAAAGAGAGCAGTCCAGAGATATGACTTCAAGGGATGTGCTAGTGCTAGACTGCAGAGGCTGCTTTTGAAATAAGTGTACATGAAAGGAATGTGTTGTTGGGAGCACATATCTACTGTTTATCTGTGAGAGCTGAGCAGATAGTGAGCCTGACAGTGAGATTCTAGCCCCCAAACTGATGAAAAGCCAACATTTCCTTAGCCCCTGGGACCACACGGTGTATCTTTTCTTGCCTCAGAAGGGAGTGACTGGTATTTGAGTGCTGATAAGAGCAATCTTTTTTGGTGGTGCCAAGTTAGAGGAGACATTCCACAATAACAAACAGCCTGAATAAGAGTGAAAGAGCAAGAGACAGAGAGAGCAGCCTACGAGTGATAATCTCTCTGTAGCTTTGTAAAGTGTGTCAGTCCTTCCAGAAAGAATGCATCAAATTGACATCTTCAAGCCTGCTAAGTGGAAATCAGTCAAGCAACCCCATCATTCACTTTCAAGCACTGACATATTTTTTCAGGATGTAGCATGAAAACTGTCCCTTTGGTACAATGTCAAAAACCACAATGCAGAGTTGGTATTCAGCATTGGTGAAATACAATTGTAGGCAATTTTCCCCCTACACTGTTATAGTGCTATTATTCTACTTTCAATATCCTGTGGAATTCTGGGGTTTGTAGTTTACTGAGGCCAAAGACTACTCTGGCTGAGAATTATAAAGGCCCCTCCCTAAACTGCAAACCCCAGGATTCCATAGGATACTGGAAGTGGAATAATAGCACTATAACAGCGTAGAGCAGAAATGGCCTTAGTTCCAACTAGAGTAGATCCATTGAAATGAATTGGAATTGTTAGTTAACACTGACATATGCCTTATTGATTTCAGTGGGTTTACTCTGGTTGGGAATAAAATTGGATTTAGACCTCTGTTTCCAAAAGTGGAATTGGGAGTCAGTAGGAAACAGGAAGTTAAGAAGCAATGGTTTGAGAGGAGGATATTGTCATTTAGAAGCTATGTTGCCATTCATCCATCATTTCTCTGGACTGCTGACATTTTGCAACCTCAACTTTTGCCCCAAGTAGAGTATTTATTGCAGACAATGCTTACTTGTAGGTACGCAATGGGAAAATCAAATATTCAGGAAAACTACAATCAATATCAGCCTATTGGTAAAAGTGTTTTAGAGAGGGGAGTAAACATTGGCTGGGATCCTGTTGGGGCCTTTACATGTTCCTAAGTGGACCAAATCTATGGGAAACGGAATTCTGCAGTAGCACATCTGTATCCAGCAGACACCTGCTTTTCTGTTACTATACAGCAGAGCTAGCAAAATGCTCAAGGTGCATTGGTGCTTTTTTGCACAACAGGATTGATGTGTACCACATTGGTCCTGATATACATTACATTGATCCCAATGAGCACTGGACACCAATGCACATTGACCACTCTTGCTAGTGCTCTATGATACATCTTTGCAATTCTGTAATTGGGTTTCTTAGTGTCTCTGCGACCTTGCTAGGTATATGCAAAGTTACATAACATAAAAAGTCATGTGCTCCCAAAAACCCCAAGACATTACTCATACCCCTCTCCCATTTTTTTGCCTTTTGCCTGGTGTGGAAGAAGGCTTGTGTGACAGGTCAAAAGGAAAGGGAATGAGAGGAGGGAGCCCGGGAAGGGAGTGGGTGTGGGAGTGGGAGGGTATTCACAGTTTTTCCTCTTTCATGAGGGTTCTGTACCCCAAACCCTCACAAAAGTGGAAGAGTCACTGTACTTTGAGATTTAGTAACCTTCATGGTAAGGAGTTGCTTTTTCATATTATCTGAAATAATTTTACCCTAGCCTTATGAATATTTAAACAAGGTGGGAAAACTGGATGAATTTTCACCCAACTATGTTAACATAATTCTTTGTTTGTTTTTTTGAAAATCATGATTATAATGAATAATTAAGAAAAGCATTGGGCATGATCCAGCCAGCATAAAACATTGTTTGTTAAGGCCCCATTTATTCCAATACAAAAGTAAAGCATGAGCTTAAATAATTTCCCAGGCCCTTTCCGCACTGAGGCTTCTAGCGCAAGCGGGGGAGGCCGGCAAGCGCAAGAAGGCTCGTCCGGGAGGCTGCCACTTCCCCCCTCCTTCCTTCTGCAGGGGAAGGAACCAGCGGGGAAGCGGCACCGAAGGAGGCTTGCCGCGGAAGCCGCCCTCCCCCCGTGCGAAGCCGGAGACCTCGCGCCGGATTCCCACCCTGCCCGCGTGCACGAAGCGGGCGGCATCGCGCCGGATTCCTCCCCCGCGCGCGCTGGATTCCTCCCCCCGCGCACGCCGGATCCCCCCCACGCGCGCCGGATCCCCCCCACGTGCGCGAAGCGGGCGGCGTTGCGTCCCCGCGCGCGAAGCGGGCGTCGCATCCGTCGCGCTACCTCCCCACCCCGCTCCTTCCTTCCGCAGGGGCGGAGGGAAGGAAGCGCGACCCGGCCGGCTCCCGGAGGCTCCGCACGAAAAGTAAGTGCGGGTGGGCTCCAGGAGCGTTGCGCGAGCGCGGGGTGATTTTCGCTTGGACACGAAAATCAAAAAACCCGCGCTCACGCTGCTTCAGCCCCGTGAGCCGGGCGGAAGTGGGAGTGCGTCGTGCGGAGCGACGCTCCCACTCCTGCGAGGCTCACGGGGCTATTGCGCGAGCAAAGGCCCATGCGAAAAGGGCCCCTGTTTAATTCAGTGGGGTGTAAAAGAATTTAAATCTGTCTGAATTATGTTTCTTCAGATGTATCCCAAATAGTTTGGAGATTCTCATTGTTGATTTTGATATAAGCATCCAAAAGTACAGCGTTGGGGGGATGGAAGGTTGTGCTAAGAATGAATGCCCCTCTTCAGCTGTTGGAAAATGCCCAGGTTCTTCCTAGAGTTCTGAAGCAGAGGATATACTTTGGAGGATACATCCAGCTTAAAAGGGTTCATAAATAAGTGTGTGGATGCTTCAGAGAAGCTGACATCTAATGATGATTTTTCATGCTGTGTTAGAGTGGAGTGGGCTAAGGATGGACAGCTGAGCAGGAGGAACATCCAGAACACAGGGAAAGAGATGGATGGTCGTCGTGTGTCCTCTGAGGCACATGATCATCAACAGATGCTTAGAAATCACATGTTAAAACAAAGATTTTTTTTTAAAAAAAAACCCTGCTTGTTCCCTATTCTTTTTAGTAATGTTAGGGCAATATTATTATTTTTAAATGTTTTAATGACACTGACATGGAGGTTAGGAATTTTTTCACAATGGATAACATTTATGTGTTATTACAGGAATGTTACTTTTGAGGAAATTTGGGGGGGGCATTTTTGACCGCAATATGTGTGGGGTGGTGGTAAAAAAAAAACAAAAAAACACTGAGAGTAACATAATAATATGTAGTGTCACTCATGAAGAACAACAACCAATCATTACTAATGAGTTTATTTGGAGCAGTTATTCCAAGCTCTGCTTAAGAACTGCTCCAGAACAGAAACATGAGAAAGCTAATTTATTGCAGGATGAATTCTGCCCTTGAGAAACTGAAAAGAAGAATTAGTTTCTTGGATGTGTTTATTAATGCCTAACCAAGGCCCTTTCCACAGCTTATCTATTCTCAGCGCTGGGGTGCGGGGATCGCGCAAGCAGCCTCTTGCAAGAGGCTCTTGCATCCCCATTGCTTCAGCTCTGCAGCCGCTGCCTGCTCGCAAGCAGGGAGCATGAGAGCACCTCCGCAGGAGGCGCGAGCACCGGAGCTCCGGAGCTCCGCACACACGGTAACTGTGCATGGGGACCCGGAGCAATGTGCAATCATGCACCATTTTTGGCTCAAAGCCAAAAATGAAATAGTGTGCAATCGGTGCCTGCTGGCCCCGGCAGCATTACGCAATTGCAAGGACATCATGTGGATGGCTCCTCATAATTGTGCAATGCTCCAGAGGCCCTTTCGCATGGCGAATGCCATGTGAAAAGGGCCTGAGGCCCTTCTGCCCTACACTCTTATAGTGCTGTTATTGCACTTTCAACATCCTGTGGAATCCTGGGGTTGTAGTTTACTGAGGCCAAAGTGCTCTCTGGCTGAGAAATCTAAATGCCTCTCTCTAAATTGTAAACCCCAGGATTACATAGCATGTTGTTGAAAGTGGAATAATAGCACTATAACTGTGTAGGGCAGAAACAGCCTATATTAGAAAAATGTGGTGTCAGAACTGATAAACACTATCAATTGAATAATGGTTGATAGTGCCTCTTTTGTAATGAATTTTAAATGTTTTAATGTTAACACTAATAAATTAATTTTGGGGGTAGTTACTATTGTAATTATTCTTATAATGATGCATTATTGTCATGTATTGAGATGTATTCCTGTTTTGGAACTGCTTTTCTTAGATTGTGAACTGCTTTGCACTCTGTGTGGGAAAGCTGCATACAAATGAATGGCGAGGGGGTGACAATGGGATTGTGGCAGTGAGTCTGTTTCTAGTCTAAATCAGTTTTGTCTGTGATCATTCATCATTCATAATCAATTCCATCTTGTGTCTGTGTTAGATTTTTTTTAAAAAAAATTTTTTAAAAAAAATCTGCATACAATCATATTAAATAAGTCTTTTTTTAAAATGAATTTTTCACAAAATATACTTTTATAGCTGTGTTTTTATCCTAAACACTACTTTGCATGTCATCTGCAGTTTGGCAGGGTTTCGTTTTCTGGTATGTGGATCTCATTCACAGACAACTGTATTGCAAAATTTGGGAAAGTGCAAATTCAGAAAGAAAACTACATTCTGACTTGTGAGATATCCCAGGCAGTATGGACCCAGAGCCCTGGAATTCACAAAAAGTGAATTCTTCAAGTAGTAATGAAGACTGACTTGAAAAGCTAGTGTGGTATAGTGAACCCAATGCTAGACTGGGGATTGGGAGCACCAATTTCGAGTCCTCGCTGATCAGTTGAGCCCTCACTGAAGCCATTTCCGCACTAGACTGTTATAGCGTATGATCCCACTTTCAACATCCAATGGAATCCTGGAGTTTGCAGTTTCGGGAGAGGCCAGTTGGCCCCTCCCAAAACTGTAAATCCCAGGATTCCATAGGATATTGAAAGTGGAATCATAGCGCTATAACAGTCTAGTGCGGAAATGGCCTGACACTCACTGAACCAGCCTGAACCAATCATTTTCTGTTAGCTTGACTGACCACACAATCTGGTTTTGTTGTGGAAATAAAGTGAGGAATAGGAGACTTATGGAGTAAAGGAGGGATGTGAATGTAGAAAATGAATAAAGATTTGGAGGTAGACATGACCAGAAGAAACGTGCTGAAATTAATGGGACTGAAGGAAGTGATGACTAACTTTGGCCCCTTGACTTCAATGCATTTACTCTAACTATGATTAAGTTTGAATCAAACCTATAATCAGGGAGATTAGCATTGACCCACAGCCCCCTCATTCTTTTCTTTTAACAGCATTAAACAGAGAGTGTTGTTTGGTGCACAACGTCAGGAAGGAGGTGGGTGTCTGTCTGTGCTAAACTTGACTTCCCATTAATCAGTCCTTTAAAAGCTAAGTCCCAATGGACAACAGGGGAAGCATTTTACAGCACCAGGCATGATATGTGAGGTGACACAGGAAAAGTAGTCTGTATGCAGGAATCAAAACACACGCACACAATAGCATCTAACACACAATGCAGCAATTTTTTTAAAAAAAGATAAAACTAATAAACAAAAATGGAAGGTGTTACTTTTTTTTTCCTCCCTGTGTTTTTAATGTTTACCAATTGAGATTCATTTAAATGCATGTGAGCTCATTAAAATAGATCTCCAAAGTCAAAAGGGCTTGAATCATTAGTGGACAGCTGTTGAAAGCCTCAGCTCTGCTCTGCAGTCTGTCAAGTCTGACACGGGTCCCTTAATGAGAAAACTCCCAGGAGTTTGGCAATTATGGCATGAGGAAGGAAGTGTCCAAATCGCTAGCCATAATAAAATATTTGCAGAGCAGGTATGGGAAACCACAGCTGAGTGGTACTCAATAAGAAAAATAAAAACAAAACAATGAAGTGATAAGAAGGATACTGATTAATTGTTCTGTCTCTTTGCCATGGTTAGGTTTGGTCTGGTTAAATGGACCTGTTCCCTCATCATGGTTTCTTTTGCTACATTCAGCTAAGTGTATCTAAATATTCAAAAAAAATCTAAAAAGAGATGAGAAGAGAACCAGCTTATGGCTACATCAGGGGTAGACAAAGTGATATTCTCCAGCTGTTTTGGACTGCAACTCACAGAGTCCCTGATCGCTGTCAGTGCTGGCTGGGGGTATGGAAATTGTAGTCCAAAACATCTGAAATGCACCTGCTTGTCTAGCTGTGAACTGGAATTTTGGAGTGAGATCAAGACTAGAAAAACACCTCAAATCCATAATTTGCCACAGAGCTGACTTAACAGTATTGAATCAGGCTAGATTGTCTCCAAGCCTAATCTAACCCACTGGGTTAATGTGAAGAAAACTGACCTTAAAGTGAATTTCCATCTCTGTTTTATTGTTTGGAGGGACAAAAGGGAATCAGTGCAGATACATAAGAAGCTAGGGCCTAAACATTCAGGCAGCAAGAGGGAAGGAGAGACATTACCCTCTTTCCAACTGGTGGGGTATGCGTGTGTTTGAGAGAGAGACCTGAGACTTCAGGCAAACGTGATCTTCCTTGCCTCTTCTTTCCCATCAGCATCCTTGGGTTTTAAGTGTATGAAAACTTACCCCACACAATTGTATCTAACAGGCCAGTGAAACATAGAATGTAAAATGTGATATGATACAAAATGTATACATTAAGGATCGCTTTTCAAAGATACATAAAGTATAGATGCTAATTTCACACATATTGTGTTACTGATGCAATCCTAAAGATAAAAGGCCCCACCAGTAAGCCAAGTACTGTGTTTCCACACCCACACCAGCTGGAGTTCTGTGGAGTAGATATGGAAGATTGTATTTCAGTGTACAATAGTTGCATTTCACTCTGAGGAACAGTGGTCAACTTGCCAATCGTTGGCTGCTACCAAGAACATACAAATGACCTTGTTGGATGAGACCATCTAGGGCAGCATTTAATCTCCACTTGCGGCTGGGCAGATGTTATTTGCAGGCTGCTGCAAATAAAGCTGAGGGAGATGATAACATATGTGAAGGCAGCCCTTGGACTATATTAAGTAAACATAATACCGTAAAATACAATATAACCACATTTGAAATTAATTTAAAACCATTTCTAATGGTGTAGGAGAGGTAGGGGAACAACTAGGGTATTCATTTTACAAATACTTATTTTTCAAAAGGGAAAATTAAATATTCATAGCTGGATAAAATGGTTTCATTACTCTTTATTCCCACAAAGTCCCTGTGGAATTTGGACCAAAATTCCTGGAACTGTGGGATTTGCAGTTCAGGGAGAGGCCTTAAAAATTCTCAGCCAGAGAGTTCCAGTGATTCACCAAACTACAAACCCCAGAATTTCACAGGGGGCTGCCATGGCAGTTAAAGTGGATTAATAGTGCTATAGCAGTGTAGTGTGATAGGGACCAAGGACATCACCACCAGTACCTCATATGTTTTTCCTCCTCTTCACCCACTAAAGTTTCCCAGAGCAGCTTGTGAATATCAACAAGATGGTTCCAGCCTGTGGGCTTTCTTCTAAGACACATGGCTCAAAATAAAAAGGGTTTGGGAGAGAGGAAGAAAAAAGCCAGTTCAGACATTTGAGTCTTGTTTACACACAGGCCCTTTCCGCACCGGGCTATTAAAACGGCGCAGAGTGACCTCTGATGGAGGTCTTCTGCACCATGGAGTGGACTGGGTCGGACTACTTTTTGTAGTTCCGCACCTCAGTCCGCTCCAGAATGACCGGAACTGGTCGTGCAGCGTGCTTTTTAAAAACCTCTTTTAAGAGGTTTTTCAAAAGCACGGAGCGCGCGACCCCGTGTCGCTCCGTCACTGCACTCCGGTGCAGATTTGCAGGTGCGCACTAGTGCATGCCTGCAGATCTGCTGGGGGCGGGCTTTAGGCTGGCGAGCTTCTCCAGTTGGTGGAGAGCCTCCACTAACCAGAAGCCGCCATTTTGGACGCCGGAGCAGTGCAGAGCGACGAGTTCGCACTGCTCCTCGTCCTGATGGACTCGATCGGATGGAGAAGAAATCTGGTGAGTCCCATTTCTGCCTGATCCACGCCCCACGTGTGGAAAGGGCCACAGTTCAGCAGGTATCAAGTTCAAGAGAGCTGGTTGTACATACAACAGCACAGAACTGCATTTAAGCACAATGGACAGGTTGGCCCTCCCTTTCCCTCTGATGGCCTCAGCAGCAGTAGCTGGAGAAAGGGAACAATAGGTATTTCAGCTCCTCCTCCTGGAAACTGCATCTGGAAAACTGTGAAGTATATCCATTGGGTCAGTATGTCAGGTGATCTATAAGCTCCAATAGCTTCTTTCTTTTTCTTTCTTTCTTTCTTTCTTTCTTTCTTTCTTTCTTTCTTTCTTTCTTTCTTTCTTCCCTGTACAATTTTCAACCTGAAGCTACCCTATACTATAACGATCTCTGGTTATCCATTCCTAGTTTCCACTGATAACAACCCTAACTTTTCATTCTGTTTTTCCATCCTTGATCTCATTCTGACATGTCCTATGGACTGAACAGTGCCACTTTGTTTAGTATAGCAAACACACAGCTCTGATATTTCTGGAATGTCTCTAGACCTGACCAGTCCCAGCTCTCTTAACTAGGATAACCACCAAGAATTGTCAACCTCTTGCATATTTATGTGAATTTTTGCAAGCTAAAATTAACTAGGTTATTTAAACATGAATCCTTTTTATTACAAGCGTTTAAAAAAAACTTTGAAAACATCTGTATGTAAGTCATATGGGTGTCTTAATGGAAAAGGTTTATATGCACTGAAAAGCTGAAGAAAGCAATCCTTCTGGATACTGTCCAATGTTTCACTCTGAATCAGAAGCAAACTACCACATCTGGTGCTAGAGCAAATTTCAGCTATCCTCTGCCTCATAAAACCGTGAAGCCCCTCATGAAACTGAGGGAATAAAAGTCTCCTTTGTGGCATATGCCCTCACAGTATGTCCCATATTCTCGTTTCCATTTCATTCAAAGAATCCAAATGGTGCCTCAGTGCCACATATACCTCTGCGGAAACATTATTGCACAGCCTTTTACATTTCTGAGACCTATGGTCTATGCACAGTTTCCAGAAATTTGTATGAGCTACATGGAAAAAATTAGTGGTCTTGTCCATTAAAATGCTTTTGACTCTCAAAGCACTCCACAAGTCCCAAATGCATCTTGATGTATTTATATTCTGCCCATATCCTCCTAAACCTTTAGTGTCAGCATAACAGCTTTTGACCCCAGTGAAGTACACCAAGCCCCCTTTGCTGTCCTCTGGGTAGCATTAACAGTCACAGTACATATAGCACGCAAAAATAGATGTTGACAGCCTGCCTCTTTGGTTCCTTATATCAACGTCTTCTTTGGATCCTCCTCAGCTATTTGAAAACAATTCTGCTTCTGCTGCCCACAAAAATTCTTTGCTAGGTTTCCTGTTTACAGTTCTTGTCAAAATGTAGAAATGTGAAGCGCAAATGGCAATCGCAGCGTAATTGTGACTTAAGATCTACTGAATTGTATTGTATTGAGATGGCCTCAAGTCACTTCCAAATCCAGAGCTTTGGAAAGTCATTAAGACTGAGGGATTCTGGGAGCTACAGTCCGAAAAGCTAAGTTTTGTCCAACTTCTATGGATTTCAGCAGGACTTTGCTGTGATTTGCCTTTCCTGGGTTGAAGTCAGAAAGAACAGATTGTTACACCAAAGGAGGCTGCCATCTGAACCATTGGTTCATTTAGCTCAATATTGTCTACACTGACTGGTGGTAGTTTTCCCGTGTTTCAGATGTGATTGCTTGTAAACTAGAGAAGCTAGATATCAAAACTTTTCTATGGAAAGCAGATGAAGTCTTCCAAGTGGGTCTTAGGCACTTATCTACTATATAAAAGTCAAAGTTTGTGAGTGAGTTTGTCTGTTTGTCTGTGCCAGGCAGGCAAAGACCTCATATGATTGGCTGTATCAGGCAAGAAGACCTCATATGATTGGCTGGCTGTGAAGAGTCTATGGAATCCTGGGGTTGGCAGTTCAAGGAGGGGCCTTTAGAATTCTCAGCCAGAGAGCTCTTGGGCCTCAGGCTGCTATGGAGATGAGGCCCAGCAGCAAGAAGGGCAGTGTATTACCTCAGAAACCAAACCTCTGTTATGTTAACAACTCTGAATACAGATTGGATTGGGGAACATGGGGAAAAGTTACAGGCACTGGAATAGACTGGTTGCAATGGAGACAAGGCCTAACAGCAAGGAGGAGGACAGCATATTTCCTCAGGAACCCAACTTCTGTATGTTAACAACTCTGAATATAGATTGGATTGGGGAATACAGGGAAAAGTTACAGGTACTGGAAAAGACAGTTTGCTGAGTTCTTAAGAGGAAAATGAAATCCTGGGCAATGCTGAGTAAATATGCTAGTTATATATAAAATGCTGACAGATACTAGAAACCATTGCATACTAGCGTATCTTACCATTAAAAAATGACATTGCATATTATTAAATAACACCTAATGCTACTGGGTACTATGTTTAGGTATGAAATAGTGAAATAGTGATATCAGCTATGATTTCAAATAACCTTCTGTAGAACCTTTCTTTGGAGGCTTTCTTACCAGGGGTTTCTTAAGGAAAAGAAAAAAAAAGATTGTCCTCCACTACGAAACTTCCTGTCAAACACTCAGCCACAAAGGAATGTTGAGTGAATTCTGAGGCAATGGTCCTCAACCTTTGGACCTCCAAATTTTGGGGTTTTCAACTCCAACTGTCAGAAATTCCAAAACATCTAGAGGTCCAAAGGCTGAGAACCACTTGTTTTAGGGTACATTCTTATTTTTATAATGAGTAACAATGAGGGCCAATCATGCCCTTTTTTTATCAGAGCTGAAGGTGAAAAAATCAGCAGCCCAACAACATCTGCAGTTCAGGTGTGGGTGGGCTGTGGCTCCCATCATCAACCTAGCCAATAGTAAGGGATGATGAGAGCTGCAATGCAACAAACTTCTGGAGAGCCACACATTCCTGCTCTAGGGTCAGAGGTTCTGTGGCTGGCAGCACTCCTCAGCACAGATCCATATAGAAAGTACAGTGTTTGCTGAAGTGAAAAAGACTGACCTGGCCATGATCATGTCACATGTCAGCATGTCAACCAGCAAGCACTGGGAAACGTGAGATTTAACTCATACATCATTGCGTGTCAAATGCAGATGTCCAAAATTCAAACAATATGGTCAGAGATGCTCTGTGTGGTCAAATATGTTCTTTGTTTCCTAAGGTATTCTTAATGTAACTGAGTATTACTGAAAGCAATATCTTAATTTTTGAAACTCAAAGCTGGGATGGTCAACAGTATTTTGGTATCCAAAGCAAAGATGCCTCCCTGCTCCCTCGTCCTTCTGCCTCTATTATGCATGTAGAGGCAAAATGGATAGATGGATAGATATTACTTCAACACTACAGGCAGGAAACTATGGCCATTTCTGCACTTACATTGTTATAGTGCTATTATTCCACTTTTGACACGAAATTCTGGAGTTTGTAGTTTATAGAGGCCAAAGAGATCTCTGGCTGAGAATTCTAAATACCCCTCCCTAAAATGCAAAGCTTAGGATTCCATAGGATGTTGGAAGTGGAATAATAGCATTACAACAGTCTAGAGCAGAAATGGTCCCCAAAATTTCAGGGCCTGGGGTAGTCCTGAACTGGCTACCATACTCCAGAGAGGGAATTTCCTCAGGGATGAGACGGCCCTTCCTTCTTGAGTACTGACATCCCCACTTAAAAACACCTAAATGCATTTTTTTTTAAAAGAAAAACAATCCTAAAGGCAGCACATGGCAGGGAGAGCATGGGGTGGCTGTGCAATGAATTCTCCATGAACCATATCTTGATCATGGGAACCCATATTTCCTTCATAATCTTACAGTTAGCAACTTTGTACGTCAGTACTTACTAATTACTATTTTGCATTATGGTGACAATTTGTCAGCTTTTATTATACCTTCTCTCTTCCTGTGTCTTCCTAACCTGCAGCCATCTTATTCTTCCATTTCAGTTCCTTGCTGGAACATGCATTTCATTATGAACAAGTAAGTAAAGCTGCTTTTATGTTTTACAATGAAGGCTAAATTTCTTTCTTTTCTCTTCTAAGACTCTGTATATGAGTGGCTATAGGGCTGGTTATTGTTCAGCTTCTCTTTTGCCACTTAATTATACTGCTTCAGAGATTCATGACCCTATCACACATTTCCCAGCACATAATACTTTAGGGTAGCCTAAATATCATTTGTGGTTAGAACAGACTGAGAGATGGTGACCAGCCCCAGAACACTACAAGGCTATGTAGGGATTTGAATTGCAGCTCATGTTCCTATACTAGTTAGATGGCTACAATTTTTCCAGTGAATCAAAGGACAATCAGGGGTTGAACTTCAGCTTCCAAGTCTTAACTCAATATGCTTTCCTCTCAGAGCTTACTTTTCTACACTCTGTTGTCCTCTGAACTATACCAACTCTGTTATAATCCTATAATAACAGTACTTCTTTTATTATGTTCTTTGCTACACCTCACTGCTGTTCTCTTTCAGAGTCTGATTCTATAACTCACAAATACTTACATGCCACATGCCTAGATAAATGAGTTTCCCTTTTGGCATAGTTGTTCTTCATGTCAGAAACAGGCTTCCAGTAATAATGAATTTAAACAACTGTCACCCAAATACCTCAGCAGTCCGCTTAAAATCAAGATGTCGATAAGAAAAAAGCTGCCTCTTAATTAGATTATTGTTGTCTGGGTTTGAAAGGACTAACATTGAGATGTGTGGTATGCTACCAACTACCAGTGCTGTAGGCTATATTTCAGAGGAAGGAACTGGCAAAATCTTGAAAGTATCTGAACATTTTTTGAAAGTGTGCATGCATGCACACACACGTGCCAAAACAGCTCTCCCCACAAAAAAAGTGAACATGAAAAAGAAGTAAAAAGAATTAAGAATAAATCTCCCTTGACTTTCATATAGGCCTGAATCCTACTGGCACTCCCAGAGAAATTACAGCCCATCAACCAATTGCTGATGTGTAAGTCAACACTTCCCATTCCATTGATTCAGTGGGTTTAGTCTAATTTGAATTAGCAATTGGACTTAATCCACAATGTTCTATCATGCACCTTCCTACTACTAGTTACATTCACATCAAACTCTGTTCCTTTTATAAGGCGTTGTTCAGGAGATGATGTTTTATTTCTTCACATACATTTTAAGATCCAGAGTATATTGAACCAGAACCAGCATGGTAAATGGTGGTTTGAGTGTGGATTAGGACATTGCAAGACCTAGGTTTGAATGCCCATTCAGTCATGGAAACCACTTAGTGGCCTTGGGCAAGTCTCACACTCTCCACCTCAGAGGAAGGCAAAGGCAAACTCTCTCTGCACAAATCTTATCAAGAAAACTCCATGATAGGTTCACCTTAGGTTTGCCATAAGTCAGAAATGACTTGGAGGAACTCAACAACAATTAATTCAGACTATTAACACCAGTATTATGGGGATTTAAAATAAGGCTACTGTAACCGGTAGATACTGAGGCTAGCTACAGAAATACATTACTCTGCATCTATGAAACTGTTGTCTGCATCTTGCAAGTTTTTTTGGAATCAAACAGAAGCAGAACAAACAACAGTCACAACAGGTGAAAGCTAGGGTTATGGTATGAATGGCATCACAGCGTGCTTCACTGTAAAACAATTCAAGAACAGCATGTGGTAGTGGGAAAAGAATCCAGGCTTTAGCACTACTCCTATTTTTGTTGCTTGCCTGGGCTGTGCTGGTTGGGAATGATGGGACCTGTAGTACAACATATATGGAAGGCGCTAGGTGGGATAGACTGGTATAAACTTATTGGAGGAACAACCAGCCCTATCCACTGTAGTAGATCTTTAAAAATTGCAGTTGCTATCCATTCTTTCCCACAAGAATCGTCATTTCAACAGGGCACAAAAGAGAGCCCAGTGTTGAAACAGGTCACATTTTATGCTATGAAAAGTTTGTGTCTTCAAAAGAGGATCAATGTTACACAATTGTTAGCCTTAGATGGAGATGAAGAGACAAGAGGATGGGGAGGGGGGAGTAATTTCAACACTTCTCTACAAAAGGGCAGTTTTGTTTTCATTCAAGAAAAGAAAAAAGGAATGCTTGTTTTTCCGCCCTCTCTTAGTGACTTGTTAATTGCTAAGAGAGGCCTCCAAGGTGTCATCAATTAATTGAACTCCTGGCCTTTCACAATGTGATTGATAGGCAGGTGACTGGAGTGTTGGCTGACTTGGACCCATTAGTTTCTCTGTCTGATTGTTGTCCTTTTGCTATGTGCCTAAGAAGAATGGCCAGAGACCAGGGGGAATGTCCTTTGGCAGAGTTTGTGCGATCCTCTGGTTGTACACTGAAAGCTTTAAATTTTTAAATTGCCATTTAAAAAGAAAGTCTGAGGATTATAAATCCTTCCTTTCAATCAGGAAATAAAAAATGCATTTTCATTTCTCAGCATGAACTTTTGTGGAATTCTTGACTTGTGCCACTGAAAACAAGAGACCTGTCTGTCCTCTTCTGTCTGCCTGACCATCTGTAAGTACTCAACACATGATGGGATATCATGTTGTGAATTTCTCTGCCTTTGCAAGTTGCAGCCAAGAGAGTGGACTTAATATTATGCACTTAGGTTATTACATGATGAGTGAAGAGGAGTGCAATCTTACACTCACTTCTCTGAAAGAAAGCCCTATTAAGTTCAATGGGACTTACTTATGTATAGAGATGTATAGCATTGTGATCCTCATATCTCCCTTATGAGCCTGCCCAGGCGATGACATCCTCAGGAGAAGCTCTTCCTTCAGTCCGACCATACTCCCAGATATGGTTGGTTGGTACATCAGATAGGACCTTCTCAATGGCTGCTCCTACACTCTGGAGCTCCCTCTCTAGGGAATCTAGAATGGCTCCATCCTTTCTGATCTTCTATTGACAGGTCAAGACTTTCTTTATTCTACTTTTATCATTTAAGATTTTTGAAGAAAGGGCTTTTCAGAGGGGTACCTTATTATATTAAATAGTATTTTCTTAACTGCTTATCAGCTGGCATCCTGTATTGCATTAACAGATTCATAACCTAGAGTTATGGATCTGTAATTGCTTGTATTCAGTTATACTATGTATTCACAATTGTGGCACTATTATCACAATTGTAAGCACCTCCCCATCCCGTCTTAAATGCCAGGGAGCTGCTCTGAGTGATGAAAGTTTGTTCTGCTGGTAGCTGGGACACAGCAGGATGATGTTTCCAGCCCCACTAGTGAGCAAGCCTGCAACATTCAGAAGCAGGATTCTGTCACGATTCTCCATCACACTGCAAATTGCTAGTCTGAAACATCATTGTGCTGCACCCCAATCAGCAACAGAACAGACCTCAATCCCTTGATGTGGCTGCTGATGGTTAAGGTAGCTTTGGAGGGTCAGGCCAGGAAAAGATACTTAAATGTTTGAAATCAGCAAAGCAAGATCTCAGCCATAATTTTTAGATGTATGTTTTGAATTGTTTTAATATTGTTGATAGTTTAATTCTGTTTTAAGGATGACTTTTGATATGTTTTTAACTACATTGTACAGTAGGCCCCTCACATTCGTGAGGGATATGTGCACAGAAGCCCTGTGAATGTCAAAAAAACATGAATAATGCCCCCTTCCCCCTTGAGCACGCCTCCTACCTCATTCTTTCAGCTGCTGCCATCTGGGGGAAAGACAGAAGAGCGCAGGGGGAAAAAACTTCCTGCTTGTTGCCTCCATGCCCTGCCTTGTTTTTGTGCTCTTGCGCGGGCCACAAGCAAGAGAATGAAGGAGAAGGAAGGTTTTCCCCTGTGATTTCTACTTGCCGCTCAAGCTCTCTTCCTTTTTTTCGCATGCACCCAGACAGGACAGACAGGGGAATGTGAGGAGGGAAGATCTTTCTCTCTGCACCCTCCTGCCTGCTGCTGCCAGCCAGATCATGCAGGCAATGGATGGGACAGTGCAGGAGAGGCAAGATCTTTCTCTCTTTACTCTCCTGCTGCCTGCTGCCAGCACAATCGCACAGGCAAAGGGTGAGACAGTGCAGAAGAAGCAAGATCTTCCTCTCTGCATTCTCCTGCAGGTTGCTGCATGCAGACCCACACGGGAGGTGGGGGAGAGAATCCAGGGAAGGGACGATCTCCCTGCCTGCACGCTGCTGCCACTGCTACCAGCATGCCTCTGCTGGCATGGGGAGCGGGGCAAGTACAAGGGAGTGAAGGTCTTTCCACTTTCCTGCCCCTGTGTAAAAGGCCAAGGAATGGGAGCAGGAGAATGGGGGAAGGGAGGCAAGCGGGCACCATGAAAAATCAAATTCGCAAAAGTGAAACCTGTGAATGTGAAGGGTCTACTGTAATCGCTTTAATTTTAACATATGATTTTAACTTGATTTCTTTCTTTCTTTTTTTGTAAACTGCATTGAGTTTCTTGCCAGGAAAAAGATGAGGTATAAATAAATAAATAAATAAGCCACCTTGAGTCTCACTCTGGAAGAAAAATCAACATCATCCATCATCATCGTCGTCGTCGTCGTCTTCATCCTCTATAAGCCCATTTTTTGCATTTAGCTAGAACAAGGGAGGCAGAAGGTACTGGCCCATCTTCTATGTCCCAGTGTATGCTGCGTCCACTCGCTTAAATTCAGACTTTCCTGTCTGATAAAATTGAGTTCTAGATTGTAATGAAAAAGTCTAGACTAACACCTGGTGGATTTCATGTCCCACAGACATGGAAAGAACAAGGTGCTGAACCCTGTCCCCAAAATATTTTCATCTCTTTGGATAGCTTCTTTAATGTTCAGACTAAAGTCCAGAGTAGATTCACCACTTCACTGATATGGCTGCCACCAACCCTCACTGAGACAAGGTGCAAGTACAGCCATAAATATTAAATGCTGTTGAGTACACAAAGAGCCATTGCCTCTGAGACATTATCCAGGAATCAGGAACAAGGGTCATAATAAATCTGGTACAAGGACTCAACTGAGACACCCTCCAGACAAGGGGGGGGACCCCTAAAGTCCCAAATTGTACAAAATGATTTTGTTTTGGAGATCCACATGGTATTTTCTTTTTCTTGAAATATTGCCTGGGAATTCCTGGCATTATCAAGGACTTTTCATTCTTCTTATTTTCCCAGGTCAGTTTAAGTTAATCTAGTACTTTCTGAAAAGAAATCTTCTCTATTTGGCTGTCTGTTTGTATTATCCCAGAACTAGCTAAGATGGCCACTGCCCATAAGCACAGGTGGAAGGCACTGTGCAGACACAATGGTGGCATAGAAGTATAATTTCTTTGCTGCCACCATTGCCAAGGCATAGGACTTCCAATGGGCTCTAGCCCACATTCAGTCAGACTCAATCTGGGTCTTCTGTCAATGTCATTCTAGTCTCTGTCCCATTCGTTTCATCACCATCAGCTCCTAGTAAACCAGGGAGCTCACTTGGCTCCACTTTATGGGAGGGGATGCTTAGAGACAATCATGTCCACCACCCTGGCCATTTCCTTATTCCAGAAATCACCCTGGTCTTCAACAGGATCACCTTCCAAGACAGCAGAAAACTCCCCAAGAACCATAAGGAACCCATTCAGATCCATAGGCCTCTTGGGAGACCACCTTAATTGCCCCCCCCACAGGCTCTGAGTCTCAGTGAGTCTAAACACCACCAGGTATGGTCATCCATGACAATGGAACTTTAGAAAGTTCCTCCACAACTAGATCACCATCATCCTGCCCAGAACAAAAAAACAGGTCCAGAGTGTGTCCTGGAGCGTAGGTGGCACCAGTTATTGCTTGGGACAGGTCCATGGTTGTCATGGTGGACATGAAGTCCTGAGCTGCTCCAGACAGAGTAGTATCCTTTGATGCGACAACAGAATCCCAAGTCTCTCCCAGTCTCCCACTTTCAGAAACACACATTCAAATCCAGCAGATTGTGGGACGGGTGAGGGAGATGGAATCTTGATAGACTACTGCAACTCCACCTCCCTGCCCACCAGGCTTTGCCTGCTGCTGTACATAGAATCCAGGTGGACAAAGCTGGGAGATATTAACTGACCCAGCTTCATCCAGCCAGGTGTCTGTAATACAGACTATCGTCCTTCTGGATGAGCCTTGAGTTGTGCCATAGAAAAAGCTTAAATGTGTCATTTACCCTCAAAGACATGGGCAATAGTATTAAAATCAGTTAGGAGGAGATGGATCATGCAGTTGTGTGCAACTTAGTAATGTCAATCAGATTCTATGGTCCTTTCTGCAGGAGGCAATTGTTACCTTACCAACCCACCTATATACTATATCCTGAGGATCATAATTATTTTATATCAAACATAATGAGCCATAGAGATCTACTGGAAGGACACGTAGGCAGTAGAGCTATGGATAGATCAACAGGAGACAAGAGGTCTCTGGGATTAAATTAACATTTCAAACAGCCAGGAATGTTACACTTTGGAGACATGCATCCCTGGATGAGAAACTTATCTTGCAGGAAACTACAAGGATGCCTGGCTGTATTTTCTTTGAATTACAAAGCTGAGATCTGTTACCCTGATTTCTGGGGTCCCATGAGGGACACCTCAATGTGCTCCAAATAATGGGGAATGGGAATTAGCAAGAGCACAAGCTATAGCAATGCAAGAGACAGGGCAACCTAGCGAGATCTTGAACCCAATGTTTATGGGGTCAGGCCAAGTCAATAATCAAGCAGAAGTAAATAGTAATTGTTTTCTTTATAAAAAGACAGTCAACATGCACGTATGCAATCACTCACACAGACCTAAGAAGAGAAAGGTAGGAGATTTGATAGAGGATTTTGACAGGGATTTTTCAGGGGAATACTACACCTGATCCTGTAGCCCTGGTAGTCAGAAGAAAAGTCAGTTGGAGCGGAGATTCTCAGCACATGGAAGCTGAGGGGAAGGCTCAGCGAACAGAGCGGAAGCAAGACAGGATGGAAGCCAGGAGCGATCCGAAGAAGTGCTCAAAACCAGGGGTTCTTACAGAGGAAAATGTGCCTGTAGGGTAGTCTGTTCACAGGGAAAACAATGGGTTTTGGATCGGAGACAAAGCCTCTGAAAAGTCAGTACTTTAAGATGATTGGATTTTAACAGAGTTGTCAATAGCGCAGACAGTATGCAAATGGGGAGTAAGCACTAATTTCATCAGTGGTTCGGGGCAGAGAATCTTTTGTATGATGCGTACATACATAATGTAGTTTCAACGTGTACTTGCCTGAAGGTCTCCTGAAGCTGCATGCCAGCAAATTACTGGCCTGCCTGGATTTATCTTGTATTTTTCAGCTATTTCGGCCATGTCCGTGTGTGTGCTTGTCCGGGGGCCTTGCAAGCACGTGGAGAGGAACGGTTTGGAATGGTCAATCTTTAGATGTCAAATTATGTTTAATAGACCTCGGGCTCCGACTATAAACCACAGTAACAGATCCATCTTCATAAAAATGCAGCCATCTGGTCTCCAGGACATTTTTTTTAGCTCTGTTCACCACCCGTTTTTCTCCTCCATTTGGAGGAATTCTCCCAGACTCACAACAATGCTTCTGCCAGTGGAAAAGCTCCCCTCAGCCCTAACCCTGGAGACTGAGTTGGGCTTTTCCCCTGTCTTTTCCCAGTTGAAGACTTCTGGATTTGGTGTAGTATTACCCCAAAACGCTTATGTCTCTGTCTCTCTCTAGTAATTTTCACCTATTTCGAAATAGGCCTTGTATGCTTGTGGGAGTGGGCACAGCTGAGTGATTTTATGGATTTTAACATCTATTTCAATAAAACACTTAAATTTGAATAGTTAGCCTGATTCTCTGTGATCCAACTCTGTAAAACTGGGCTCAAGATCTCTAATTACCCTGCCCTCTTTGCATAGTGTTCAGAGCTAATCTTCCCCACAAGTGATGATTTTGACAAGAGTTGGGAATCCCCCTAAGGGACACCCAAAAAGCAGGGTAACACTCTTATCCTAGCATGGAGACAGGAGAGAAGCAGGACTGCAACAACACTTCCACAAGATGTCATCATGGTCCATCCTTCTCTCATTACCAACCAGTGTAATTGCGGAGTAAATCATTGATGGGTTTTCCTTGTCAATGATCCCTGATCACGCAATGCTGTTGCCTTTACCTGCCCTGCAGAAGGCTCAGAAGTGCAATAGAGGTACTTCCTGCACCAGTGCAGCATGGGAAAATGCCCAGCTGTGCTGTGGAAGGAAGAGATATATCCATCATGCTCCCTTTCACAGGAAGCGAGTCTAGTGCAGAGGGGAGCACTGCTGGGATTGCAACTGGAGGATGATACAAGGTAAGGTTCAGAAAGGGCCTACCTTCTCTTAGCAGATATACATGCAGCTTCAGCTTGGGCATGCTTACTCAGAAGTAAGTCTCTCTGTGTCCACTGAGGCTTATTTCCAGGTCAATGTGTTTATGGCTGTGGGCTTAAGTTATTGAATGCTTTTCTTTCAATGGACTTTCCCATTCCTGTTAATCTTTGTTTACTAGGAAGTTGAAATTTTGTCATTCTAGCAGAATCTTTTTGTTCCTATGGCAGATCCAAGAACTTGGCAGATTCACAAGCAATGTAAACATTTTATATTTTCCTCCGATTCATCTAAAGCATTTTGGGGCTGAGACACACAATGCATGCATCCCATAATCTCTATACTTGTGTATTTATGACCTGGGTCAAAGGTGAAGTCATAAACCTCTCAAAAGGCCTTGTATGTTGGAAAAAATGGTGAGTGAGAGATGACTGCTGACCTCTCATTCACATTAAGCACACAATCTGTCATCTCATCAAACTTTGGCAGGAGAGCATAACTCATGATGGCGGCACAAATGTAATAGCAGCCCCTCCCAACTTTTTGGAGAATGTGAAGGGATTCAGTCCAAGCCAGAAGAGTTTTCCTTTCTTTCATTTAGTGAAAAAATGGAGGTTGGACGATAGCTGTTCTTGGAAGATTGTTCTCTGCAGTCCAGTCATAAGGCTTGGCATTCAGTGTAAATAGTAACCATTGCTCATGCTGCTCCTAGAAATGCAGGATCCATAGACAGGACTATACTCCAGTCGTTTTTGTGTTTCTTCCTGTTGTTTTCAACTTATGCAACTCTAAGGTGAATGTATTACAGAGGCTTCTGGGGCTGAGAGTGTGTGATATGCCCATGGTCACCCTGTGGCTTTCCATGGCTTATCAGCAAATTGAACCCTTTTCTCCAGGGTTGGAGTACAATCTTCAAACCACTACACCCTGGCCATTTCCACACTAGCCTGTTATAGCGCTATGATTCCACTTTCAACATCCTATGGAATCCTGGGGTTTGCAGTTTAGGGAGGGGCCGGCCAGCCGGCCCCTCCCTAAACTGCAAACCCCAGGATTCTATAGGATGTTGAAAGCGGAATCATGGTGCTATAACAAGCTAGTGCAGAAATGTCCCATCCTGGCTCTCTACTACATAGTGCTCCCCAATTTTGTCTTCTAAAAAAATCATGCCACAATTCAAAGTCTTCCCCTGAAACAGTGATTATATGCACAACAATATGAACAATAGAATTTTCTTCAGATATACTAGGAAGTTATAACTTATTTGTTTGTTATATTTATGTTGTCTTTCCTCTGAGTTGCTTAAAGTGGCTGTCGGAAAAAAATGTTTCCCTCAGTGAAACTTTGGAGATAGTTTTCCTTTAAAGAAAAGCAAAAGAAAGGATTTCTCTCTCCTCTATGGAACTTTCTTCTATTCCAGGAATGTATCTGTGGGGGGGGGTGCTATTGCCCCCCTCAAATAAGAATTACACTACCGCACTGAAATTTTCCTTTGGACTCAAATTTCTAGCATTGCAGAACTTTAAAAACTGAATCGAGAATCCAGTTTAGGCATCCAAAGAAAAAGGTCAGGCAAAGAAATGTGAACACAGAACATATTTAGTATTGTTTATTTATTTATTGTATTTGTAGGCCATCTTTCTCCCACAGTTAGGACCCATGGCGACTTCCAACCATATCCACACATTAAAATACACACACACACACACACATTAAACACATTAAATAGATTAAAAACATTTAAAAAGAGTTTAAAAAACATTAAAAAATATAAAACCATAAAACACTTAAAACAATATTTGATTTATGACAAGTTAATAAATAAAGCTACCCAGCTTATGTAAGAATTCTAAGTGTGAACAATATTCCACGATTCACTCTAGAAATTTAGGAACGAAAGGAAAATTTCATGCTGTGCCACAATTCTTATTTCGAGATCATTCCCCTCTCCTCGTAGCTATATTCCCACCTGCCACTGTTTCCGGGTTTTATACTTCAACTTGGATCTGCTTCAGCCAATCATTTTAAAAACTTCTGAAAGCCTTATATTTTAATCTTAAAGTTAATAATCAGTTAACATGAATTCATTGGTGCTCTTATTTTACAGGATGGAATTTGGTAACTAACATTTGAAGAAATACTTGCTAGTGGTCTTTAAACTTGAGAAATGGTTGCTGACCCAAACCTCACAAGGACTTTTTTTTTAACCAGACAAAATATACTCAATTCATCACAGCCAGTTTAAATTGTTCCTCCGTTACCCTATCTACACTCGTAAAACCAACTCTGCAACTGAACTCCTTAGCTGTCAACCAGATCTTTGAACATGAGGCTTGAAAATTTATTCAGCGATATTAACCATTAGAAATTGGAAAATTAATTCATTATGGCAAAAACTAATAATTGGAATCATTTCATTAGTCATGACTCATTGATCAAAATCTAAGGACCTTTCCGCACTACACTGTTATAATGCTATTATTCCACTTTCAACATCCTGTGGAATTCTGGGGTTTGTAGTTTACTGAGGCCAAAGAGCTCTCTGGCTTAGAATTCTAAAGGCCCCTCCCTAAACTGCAAAGCTCAGGGTTCCTTAGGATGTTGAAAGCAGAATAATAGCACTATAACAGTGTAGTGCGGAAAGGCCGTTAGTGTGGGATTTGCGGAGAATACCATGGAAGCTGTCACTACTGACCTCAAGGGAGAAGTTTTTGTTACTGCCTTCTTCAAAAGGCCTTTTTTTCCCTTTTAAATTTGCCCGATATGATTATAGTATCTAAGAATTTATTAAAAGAAATTTAAAAAGCAGAAACACTCCGAAAATTAATGTCCGACCATAACCCGGTATCTCTGACTTTCAAAGAAATTTTTAAAAGTTCAATTGGAGATTAAATGATAATCTTTTAAAAGATGAAGAAATTTTTAAAAAGGCAAAGGAGACTCTAAATTTTTTTTTTCAAGAAAACATTAAAGAAGGAACTAAAATGAACATCATCTGGGATACAAGCAAAGCAGTAATGTGAGGCTTCTTCTTACAGCAGCAATACTTACAAAAAAAGAAAAAAGAGGAAAAAATTAGAAAACTGTCATTGGAGCTGCAAAAAAACCAAGAGGAATTAAAGGGAAATGTGGATAAGAAAAGAATAAATTATGTAATTAAAATAATTCCAAAAGAAATCTCTCAATTGACAACAGAGGAAATAGAAAGGAAATTGGCATATTTGAAATGTTATCAGTTTGAACATGCTAATAAAATTCAGAGGTACTTGATTACAGAACAGGAGAAAATTATGCAGACAGTTGTAAAGTATTATGAGAATCTATTTCAAGGGAAAGAGATAACCCCTCAACAAAAAAATCGAATTGAGTTGTACTTGAAAAAGCAAATAATTAATAAGCTTTCAGAAGAACATCATAAATATTTGAACTCTTCAATCACAATGAGCGAGGTCACAGAAACAATTAAAGAATTGAAAGAGGGGAAATCCCCAGGTCCTAACGGATTTACAGCAACTTACTATAAGAAATTACAAGATGAATTGCTGACACCATATTATTATATATTAAAAGCATTACCATCATAAGGAAGACCTAGTACGTGGGGAGACTCAAATATAATTCTGATCCCCAAAGAAAGGAAAGATACTAAAGATGTTAGGAATTATAGACCAATTTCGTTATTGATTACAAAATTTTTACAGCAATATTAAGTAAAAGATTGAAAAAGACGCTCCAAGATTACATTCATGAGGACCAAACAGGTTTTTTACCTGGAAGAAGTCTCAAACAAAATATGAGGACAGTTATTAATTGTAGAGAACACTATGACAAAAACCCAGGAAAGCAGTTTGCAATGGCATTCCTAGATGCAGAGAAGGCCTTTGATAACATCTCCTGGAAGTTTATGAGAAATATTATAGAAGAATATGGATGTGGAGGAAAGTTTAAAGAATGGATAGATATCATCTACAGAGATCAGAAAGCAAATTTGATAATTAATGGGGAAAGATCGAACAAATTTGAGATATATAAGGGGCGTGAGACAAGGTTGTTCGCTCTCACCTCTTCTTTTTATTATGACTCTTGAAATATTGAACAACAAAATCAGAGAGTCAAACCAGATGAGAGGGGTAAAAATTAAGAAGAACGAATATAAAATAAGAGCCTTTGTGGACAACATGGTTGTGTTCTTAGAACAACCAAAAGATACTCTCCCCAGATTGTTAGGAGAATTGAAGGAATATGGCCAGGTAGCTGGCTTTAGGATTAATAAGAATAAATCATCATTATTGACAATGAACCTGACAAAAAAAGAGGAAGAGTTGAAAGAGATTTCAGGATTTAGTATAGATAAAAAAGTTAAGTATTTAGGAATTTACATCACAAAGAAAAATTCATAACTTTATGATAATAATTATCAAAAAACCTGGAATCAAATCAAAATAGACTTACAGAAATGGAATAAACTCAACCTCTCATTATTAGGTCAGATAAATACAATAAAGATGACTGTACTTCCAAAAATAATGTTCCTTTTCCAAAATCTTCCAATAATCAATAATAAAAAACCATTTATAAGTTGGAACAAAGAACTATAAAAATTTATATGGGCAAGAAGGAAACCAAGAATAAAAATGAAAATACTTCAAGACAGTAAGGAGAGAAGAGGATTCGGACTGCCACACCTGGAAGTATACTATCAAGCATGCTGCCTAGAATGGATTAAAGACTGGATTCAATTGAAAAATTATAAACTATTAGAATTAGAAGGGTTTAATGTTAACTTTGGCTGGCATGGTTAACCTCTGCTATATCAAAGCAGAGGTAGACAGAGAATTTAGAGATCATTATGTGAGGAGAGCTCTAATTAGAACGTGGCAGACTATCAACAAAATTTTTTATAGTAAATTGCCAACATGGACATCACCCCAAGAAGCCTTCAGAATATCAGAACCAAAATTAGAAGGAATACTAAGATATAAGGATCTAATAAAATGGCAAGGAAGAGTACCAGCATTAAAGACTAGAGAAGAACTAAAAGAGCAGAAAATCAAATTGAATTGGTTCCCATACCAACAGTTAAAAGAAAGGTTCAAAATGGATATAAAAACTACTGGGTTGGAGACAGAAGAGAACAAATTAGACGAAATCCTAATGAAAAATGGGGGGGGGATTTCAAAAATGTATAGGCTTCTACTGGAAAGAGAGTTAAAGTGGGAAAGGATCAAGGATTATATGGTAAAGTGGGCCCAAAATATCGGTCACAATTTAGAGTTAGAAAGATGGGAAAGAACATGGAGCGAAGACATAAAGTTTACTCAAAGCTTGAGTTTAAGAGAGTATTTTTATAAGTCAATGCATCGGTGGTATATGACCCCTCAAAAATTAATGAAGATAACACAAAAAGGGAATGGTCAATGTTGGAAATGTGGAAAAACAACAGGAACTTATTTTCATACATGGTGGTTATGCCCCATAGAAAAAAATATTGAAAAAAGATTCACAATAGCATCACTAAGCTGCTTGATATTAAATTTGAGATGATTCCAGAAATATATTTATTAAATATGATCATGAGGAACAGCCAAATGAGGACAAAAAGGAAAATATTATTAAATTTAATAACAGCAGCAAGATTGAATTATGCAAAGCACTGGAAAGAAGGAATAGAGCCTCCTCCCCATGAAGAATGGAAGATTAAAAGTGATGGATATTATTGAAATGGAAAAACTGTCCAACATGTTGAAAGGTAACTCAAATCAATAATTCGAAAAGCAATGGAATGAAATTATTAGATGGGAGAAAGAGAAGTAAGATGAAAGTATAGAATCAAATAAAAGGTTAAAAAGGGTAACTCTTATATTAAGGCGGGAATATAGACGGAGTAGGAAAAATTAAGGAAGATTACAATTACAAAAAGAGATTTCGCACTAAGGAGGTTTAGAATAAGAAATAAAAAAGAGATTGGAGGGAGGAAAACGTGTAAAAAGGAAAGGAAGACTAGAGGGGGGAGGGGGAAGTGACATAGAGAAAGAAGGGAGGGGGAAGTATGAATTGATGGCAAAAATACATTGCCAATATATATTGTATTGTTAATATGGGGGGGCAGGATAGAGAAGGAGGGGGAGGAGGGGTAGATTGAACAATATATTAAGGAAGGAAATAATTATTTAATATGGTACAGAAAATATTAATAATAATAAAGTTATGTAAGAATGGTGTACAATAGGTAATATTGTAAACAACATGTGATATATATAATTTTTTGCTTATATGGAATTTTAATAAAAATAATAAAAATGAATAAATAAATAAATTTGCCTGCCTCCAGCCTGGTATTTTTCTGCTACATGGACTATGAAAACCATTGTGTGGCTGTCACCTGGAAATTATGGAAGTCCATCACATCTGGGAACCGTCAGATTTTGAAAGCCTGTCCCAAAGCATGGATTCTCATCTTACAATCTCTTCAGTCCAGTTTGTCACTCATTTTACATCTCTATTTTCTCTCCACCCCCACCAACACATACACTTCACTGGTTCTTCAAATGCCTTGTTTCTTAAAGGTTAATGAGCAGGGTTTTATTCCCGTTAGAGGACACTGATCCAGTGCAAGTCAGTAATAAAAAGACAGCTACAAAGTTCAACCACTAAGTCAAGGGAGAAGCTTTCTTAATCAGAAATGATTTGAGTGCCTCTGAGCATTTGCGGAACATGCTTCTGTGCAATTGAATCCTTTCTGTCTCTTCATATGCATGTATTCAATATATATATATATATATATATATATATATATATAGTATACTCTGCAAAGATCTGTGGCAGGGTACATGTTTCACATGAGGGCTAGGGATCTCAAATTCAATTTGTGGCATGTTAGTTTAAAAGATCAGGTATCAACAGCCTTATTATTCTCAGTACCAAACGTACTCTAATATTTATTTAAATCTCTTTGACTTGTATTATGAATCTACTGAAATAAAGTAGTATTTTGAACTGAATGAATCCAGACTCTAAAAACTGAAATGTGAAGTGTGCAAAGGAACGAATATACCTTAAAGAAGTAAGAATTTCTCTGTTGCATTATCTGGAGAAAAGGAGCTTATTAAAAATTGATGGTGCAATACCATGTGGGGGAAAGTGTCCCTTACTTGAAGTTAAGACTTGCTCAAAAGATTCACTTCTGAGTAGATTTTTTACAAGAGACATAAAAAGGAGCCATAGCTTTAGCTTTTTACTACAAACGCCAACCTTAGCAAACCCTACAAAATGTGTAACTAGATCCATTGAAGAAGGAGATGGGTCAAAAAAGCAGAATGGGAAGAATGGCCAGAGGGAAAGAAGGAAACGCCATGAGAGAACAAAATGGAGGAGAGGTTTGAGGAAAACTTATTTAATTATTCAGGAGTCTAGAACTGTGTGAGTTATTGCAAAGAGGTTCATTCCAGCTTATTCCAAATAATATTTTATAATATTTGTATATTATACAGTAATAAACAATAGAAACCAATTCAATATATAACCACTAGAGGAGGAGAAGTTACTTTAGAGAGTCATCCATCTCCCTGAAAAAGTACTAACGCCTTGCTTCCATACAAGGCCATGGACAGTTGGAACACCCAGCTTTCAGGCCTAAAAGTCCTGCCATTCTGCAAAGGTCCTGGTTGCTTGAGAGGTTTCATCTTCTGCTAAGTAAACAAATAACTTTCTCACTCCATTCCCACCCTATTCTTCCTTTTAACTCCTTTCTGTTTTTCTTAGTCAACTCAGACTGGTTACAGGGAACATAGGAAGCCATTCTAGGAATCCACCCTGATGTATTCTAATGAATTCTAATTCACTAAATCATATTTTTAACTTTAGAGTTAATTGGGAAATATAATAGTGTTTTTTAAAAAATAGTGAATTAATAATGTAAATAGTTTAATCAATGAGTTGAGTCTAAGTTCTGCCCTCAACTATCAGAGAGAGTGTGATGTGCCCAGGGTCATCCAGTGGATTTCCATGCCTGAGCATGGTCATAGTTCAATGCTCCAACCACTACACCATGCTCACTTTCCCTTCATTCTTGTGCTAGTTTATTTTTTTCGGTGAATGGAGGTCTACTTTTTATTTTATAATATCATTGCTATTATACTTAGTTAGTTTTTTGTTACAATTTCAGTTACAGTCCTCTAGCCACATTTTCAGGTTTGACTTTTATGAATTTGATTATTTGCAAGGCTTGTGAATGCCTTCCTGCTCCCCTCCCTTCTCCTCCTCTCATTCCCTTGTGTTTTGCCAGGTACAGAGAAGGAAAGCAACTGTGCCAAGGCAAAAGGCAAGGGAATGGCAGAAAGGCACACAGGTGCCTTGCATCTCCCTTCAACCTCCCTTCCCATTCCCATGCCTCTGGCCCTGACACTGAGAACTCTTGTTGAGGCAATAGGCAAGGGAATGGGGGTGGAAGGCTAGCATGAGCCTTCCTTCTCTCCACCGGGTCTCCCCTCTCCCATTCCCTTGCCTTTGACCCTGGTGCTGAAAAGGAGATTCATGTACTAGGGCAAAAGGCAAGGGAATGGAGTGAGGAGTCATGGAAGGGAATGGGAGGGGGATCATGGGGGGAGTTATTAAAGGTTTTTCCACTTTTGTGAGGATTCTGTGCCCCAAACCCATGCAATAGTGAAGAGGCCACTTCATATTTTGTTTTAAATGTTTACCTTGCAAATGCTTTGAGGAGGCCCCCCACCTATGAAAGACAGTTCAAAAAATATTTTAAACAAACAAATACTATAAACCTGGTGACATGATTCTGCACATATTGTTTTCAGCTTTGAAAAGTTCTGAAACCACTTGAAATGAAAGCTAAAGGGCTACTTTGATATTTGCTAAGTGTTCACTCTTTGGCCTGTCAGCACACTCACTGGAAATACTATCCCTGACCTTTTTCTTCACATTGGGAACTTGTTTCGTGCTACAGGGAAATGAACGTCTTGCAGCAGTCAAACAGCTTGCAAGAGACCATGGAAACAGTGACTGTCAAACATATTTAAGATATGGGCCCATGGAAAAAGTGGTTTTAAGTGTAGTCTCCTGTTTTGAAGATAATGGTTTACATTAGATTGATTATACACAGACCAAGAAATGTATCATATGCATCCAGTATGCACTGTGCTGAAAGATAAAAATCCCATTTGCTGTTTTTTTTCCCAAATACTGGTGGACTTTGACACTGGTAATGCAAATCTATATGTTCCTTGTACATCACAGAAATAATGACTGCCAGAGACAGAGGATGGTTCATCACTCAAAAAAAGAAAAAGAAAAAAGAAAAAGAGAACCATATATGTTATTTAAGATCAAGGATGGAACAAGTACAGGCTTAAAGAGAAATACCTTTTATTCCTGAACTCTGTGCATGTCCCAGGCAAAAACCTACTCCTGCTTACCTTAAAAATAATCCTTAGGCAGCCTGCTCTGTCTTCTGTATGAGGCCAGGACCCATGGTTTACCAGCAAAAAAATCTGTTATTCAGCATTATCCCTAAGGATAGTCTGAATTTTACATTATTTTCAGTGGGGACAAAGAATGTGAATGCCTAGGATCACACCCAAGGCCAGCTCCACCATAAAGCTGAGAGAAGCTGTTTCCTTCTCTTGGAGGGCAGAACATATAGGCCCCTCTAAACTAATATGTTGCCCTTAGGACGCTATCATTATACAGCTGCCAATCCAGTTGGTTTCTGTACATAAAATCACCCCACAAGCCCATGAGGAGAGGATGAGCAGCCCCTAAACCTGATTTTGATTACATATGTTTGTTCTTTCCCCACTCCGCTCTTTCTGTTTTCTGTGTTCTGGATTTCTATGCCTTCATATCATTTTCAATGTGCTGTTGCCTCCTTCTAAGGCTTAGATGTTGTGGCTTATTCAAGGCCATTTCTGCATGATGATGCTCTTCCACGTCATCTCACTGTAGTCTCAGGTCCAGAAGGGAGCGCGTCAGCAACACTCCCCTCTGCACCCACTCAGTCCATGCGGAAGAGAACACAATGGCACCACGTCTTCCTTCAGCAGCGCAGCTGGGCTTTTTCCATTGCTGCGCTACATAAGGAAGTGTTGCCAATGCGCTTCTGCATGGCCAGAAGTGATGAGAGCACCATGCAATCACAGACGCGAAATGGATTTTTTCTGTTTTGCAAAAACTGTGCAAGTGCTACACTCTGCGACAAGATGGCAGCGAGACAGCAATGACGTCATGCAGAAGCATGGTCTGCTGACCGCTGCCATCCTGTGACAGCAACATCATGCGGAAAGGGCCCAAGATCACCCAGTTGGTTTCTATGGGTGAGTAGAGAGTCAGACTCTGGTTTCACAGAGTCCTAGACTCCAGGGGAAAAAACCCTCAAACAATTGTGAAGGATTTTTGTTTTTTAAAAAGAAGAGCCACACCTCTAGAGAGTGTACAGTCATCCCTCCACATTCGCTAGGGTTAGGAGGACAGGACTGCTGTGAAAGTGGAAAAACCATGAATAACTCTAGACCCATAAAAAGAAAGTATGATCACCATATTCAAACCAGCATGAATTACTTTGAGGCACCAGGGTTCCTTCACAAGGCAGAAGTGGCTGGCTGGTGGGGCTTACTGCCACCTCTATGGCTGCCTCACACCACTTTAAAGAGGGATTTACAAGCACTGTTTGTGGTTTCTCAGTTTCAGGAAGCTTGCAGTCCCTATTAAAAATGGCATAGAGCGGCAGCAGAGGTGACAGCAAATAATTTGTGAATAATCAAATCCACAAAAGTGAAACCTGCAAATATGGAGGGCTGACAGTAATTCTGCTCTAAAACAAGCTGTTAGGCCTGATATACCTCAGCTGAGCAAAACGTCCATGTTACCTGCAACCAGAACCTTTTTTTAAAAAAAAGCCATAGTCTTCCAGTCACTTGCATTTACATTTGGAGATTCTGGTTTGGCCTCAAAAAAGTCCTGAGACCAGAAAAAATGGCCTCCAGATTCTGGAGTTTTCCCACTCTTGCTCTAGTAAATCACTTTCCTTTTACTCTACTTTTCTCATGGCTGGAAGCTAACAGGTGCTGAGAAGCTGGAGACAAAAACAATAAGTTAGAAAAATAATCCTCATGCTGTGCAAAGCTGAGCCATGTGGTATTTGATAAGCCCTACCTAGGCATCAACTGAGCCAATTTGGATTTTGAACCAGGATCCCCTAAACTGTTCCCAAATTTCAGAACATATTTGTAAAGTTCTTTCAAACTGCTCTTCTCTAATGGTCCCCAACTATATATTTGTGAATCCTATTGCCTGCCTTGGCTAGCAATGGACAAAACTATTTCCAGCCTATGTCAGCTTCACATAACAATTTTGCAGTTTTGCATGCCAGTCATAAGTCTGTTCCATCTCATTTCATATCAGGATGCAATTTTTTTAAAGTGCAAAATTTGCATTTATATTCATACACCTCTTTCCCTAAAATAGGCTTTTATTTTTGTTGGCAGCTTTCCGTGATGTATACATTACTGGGTACAATTTATGAACTGAGCACTCTACCACAAAATTCAGAGAGGTGTGCAGTCAAAAAAATAACAGTGTTTTCTGATCTGCACATTAACCCAGGAAGTTTGACACCATCAGTTAAAATGCAAACCAAGCTAACTTCTTTCCCATCTAAAAACTTTGCTGCCATTTTAACCTCCTCCAGAACAGTAAATGGAGAGGCAGAGAAGCCTGTATAACATGCAGCAAGTACTTAGTGGTCGTGGAAGGAAGGAAGCAAATATGGCCTGCTGGGTTTTGTCTTGTATAGAGGTAGCAGATACTCATACATAGAGTAGACCTTGTATAGCATAATTTTTAGGGACTTCTCTCCATTCCTTACCTACAGAAGGTTTCAAAACTCCAATACATTTTTCTTCTGCCTGGCTATAATTACACTCAAGAACTAGAGCTTTCCCAGTAACAGCTTGAACGTAGATTTCCTGCTGTGCATGGAATTGATGTACACTATTTCCAGCAGACCCACAAGGCTTTTTTGGAACAGTTCCTTCAGATGATAGAAAATATAGTACTGTACTATTTGCTATTCCTTTTTTTAAAAAAATGGTTAACAAATTTTTCTCGTGACCTTTTTCATTAGGAGTCTCATGTTAGTTGAACTGCAAATTGGACTGAGCAGAGGACCTGTTTTAGATTTACACACCAAGTGAACTTGGTGCAAAGTAAAAAAAAAAAAAGATAGAGAAAGAGAGAAAAAATTCTCTTAGACAAGTTTGAACTGATGCTGAGAGATGATGTCATATAACCATTCAGCTGCTTGTTTCTAAATGAAATGCACCAAATCAAATGTTGCTGATGCTAACTAGCAGAATGCTGGTTACTAAGAACCAAGACAGGGAGAGCAAGCCAGTAATACCTTTGGGCCTACTTTACACAGGCTTCCGGTCCATAACAGTGAACTGGGAATACATCCAAATAACTGGAGCAAGTAAGTCTAAATTGGTTTCTTTGTATGTCTCCATCTGTTGCCAGTATTGCATGAAATGAAAGTAAGCACTTAAACCTGTAATCTTTCACAAAGGGATTGTCAGACAAAAACATCCATTGTGCTGCTTTTAGGCCCACTTCCCAAATTTTCACACATGCCAAATATAATGGAGGGGAAAAAACCCCACTGAGAGCTCTAAATAATTTTTGGATTTCATACATTTTCAGTTCTCTGTTCAGCACTATAAGCAAGGGAAGAGAAAGAATATCTGGGTCCAATCTCATACAAAAGAATATCATACATGGGGTCAGCTGTTATTTTATCTGCACTAGAGAATCATTGAGCTGCCAGCATGGGGCTAAGCATAACAGGCTTAATGGGCTGCATCAGGGGATATGTGGACACCCAACTTTGTGGGGACAGGTTGTCCTACTTAATGACAGCCAAAAAGACTGATGGCATTCCTTTCACCACCCATGTGAGTGACAGAATTTTTGCCCTGTATTTGGATGCTTGAATATATCCCACAAAAACATGTTCCGTAATCTTAGTTGATTAGCACTAAATGCACCCTGAAGTTTAGATTAATCTCTAAAGGTGGGTAAGATCTAAAAAGGTTTGGGTGTGGAGTGGGCTTCTTTACAACACAGTGACTAACAGTTGTACTTTTTTTGACACAAAAGGAGAAGCAAAATAGCCTATGCCAACTGGCCACCTTCAGCAGCTCAACAGAATTCCTTTTGTACTTTAGGACACAATGCCCCGAGGAAATGTTGGCAGGCTATACGATAGTTTGCTTTATTTACAAGCAGATGTGCCCATCTTTTCATGGCTTAGACAAATCATGGTCCTCATCCCATGTGATGTTCTTTCTTTCCCATTTAACTAGTTACTCCTTATCCAATATACCACTCCTCACACACTGGGAATGGAAAGAATATTCAAAAATATTCCAAAATAAAAGGCCAAAAAACACAAGGTTTTTCAAGTTCAAGAAATGTTGAAAAGAGGAATCCTAATGAGAATCATTGCAGTTCAGGGCTTATTCTGCACAAAACTCACATGTGGTGGATTGGCATAGAAAACAGTATTTTTGCATTTCCCATTCAGAAGATGCTATTTTCTGTACAAAACAACTGTGTGTGAATTTTGTGCAGAATAAGTCCTGAATTGCAAATAGGCTTCAAAAACTGTGTGGTTTCCAAAGACTTTCTCATAGGGGGAAGAAATTTACTAAAACTACTTGTTGCTTCTTCAAGAAGAAATTTGTTTGTGTGTGTGCGCGCGCACGCGCGCACACACACACACACACACAAAGTAAGGCATTCCTTACCCACATACCTACCCAGGTGCTTTTTATCCCTTCTTCTCCATGTACTTTTTCTCACCCCTTCTTTACTTGAGCATTCTTTCTCCTCATTCATCTGTCAGCTCAGCTGATGGTTCCTTCCCTTCATCCTTGTTGCTCTTTCTCTTTCTGTCCTTCCTGTTTTCTGCCACTCACCTTCTTTTTCTTTCTCTCTTATCTTTCTCTCCTTGTCCCTTGGTGTTTGCTAAGCTTCTCCCTCTGCTCACTGTCCTTCCCTTCTTCACTTTCTGAGCCAAGGATGGGAACATGTGGCCTTCCAGATGTTGTTAGACTACAACTTCCACCCTTTGGCTAATCCAATGCTGCAGTCCAACAGACGCCTACTGGGAAATAAGTCCTGGTGAATTAAACGGAACCAAGAGCCAAGAGCCATTGTTGTGTAGTGATTTGAGTGTTGGACTAGGACTTTGGAGACCAGAGTTAAATCCCCTTTCAACCATGGAAACCCACTGGGTGACCTTGGGTATGTCACACTCCCTCAGCCTCAGAAAAAGGCAAAGGCAGATCACTTCTGAACAAATTTTGCCAAGAAAATCTTGTGATAGGGTCACTTTAGGGTTGCTATAAGTTGGACATGACTTGAAGCACACACACAGACACACTCTGATTAATGTGGCCCTCAAGGTATGGCTGAGCTGTAGCCCCATAATCCCTTATTGTTAGTTTTGTCAGATTATAGAAGTTGCAGTCCAATAATATTCAGTCCACATGCTTGCCAGCCTTGCTGTAAGGCAATATGAACAAGACATGCAAGATCTGTGCAGAACCATGGGACACACATGCTGTGACATTCATGTTTTTCATGTTACTGCATTCTGCACGATATGATGATATGATGACCATGCAGGATACTTTCTCACAGTCCTTCTGTGCATATAACTTTGTCATGTCCAATCTGCACAACCACTCAGATAGAAGGTGGAAAGCACATGGAAGTTCGTACCACATTGGCATTCTTATCATCTTTACATGCACAAGAAGGCAGGTCAATAGACAACAACAGCAAAGAGGAAGAGCAGCAGGGCCAAAAGACTCCAGCTCTCAGTAGTAGATCTTCTCACAGAGTTGTTCCCCTGAGCAGGTGCCCAACAATGCCAAACCTCATGCTATCCACCCATGGATTATGCCTGCAGGCCAGTCTTTTATTTCTTATCGGTAATACTGTGCCTACTTTCCTATTTATGCTCACAATAATAGGAGTAAGAAATATTAATGCATATTATTACTATAGGATGCTTACAAGGTATTCTGCATGTATTGATTGTTGCGGATCCACCCACATAACTGCACTTTTCCGTTCAATTCAATTCACATTAGCATCTGAAGAAATAGATTGTGACTCATAAAAGTTCATGCAAATTAATTATGTTCTCGGAACAACTGAAATTCTCAGTATATGTTCTGTTCCAAAGCCTTCATTTTGTAAAATAAAGGCTAAGCTGTTTGTAGCATAATATTATAATTTGTTGTTGTTCTGTGCCTTTAAGCCATTTCTGACTTATAATGACTCAGAAGCAAACCTGTCATGGGGCTTTCTCGACAAAATTTGTTTAGAAGGGGTTTGCCATTGCCGCCTTCTCAGGCTGAGAAAGTGTGACTTGCCCAAGGTCACTCAGTAGCTTTCCATGGCCAAGCAGAGATTTGGAGCCTTTTCTCCCAGAGTCTTCGTACAACACTCACACCTCTAAACCACACTGACATAATATAATTGTTGGAAAAAATACAGCATTCTCTCTTAACACCCCACTACCACTTTGGCTGGGGTGGCTTCTCTGCAGTTGGCCTGTGTGTATGTTTAAAATTATCAGCTGAGGCACCTAGACATTACACTTTGTTGTCTGTGATTGGCTTACAATAGAAGGCCACACCTCTCACTCTGTCACGATTATTCCACTTCCAACATCCTATGGAATCCTGGGGTTTGCAGTTTAGGGAAGGGCCAGCTGAGCTGAAAGTGGAATAATCGTGCTATAAGAGTGTAGTGTGGAAATGGCCTAAGCTAACTGCTTCTAACTGTCAACTGATCTCTACTGTAACTTCCCAAATATGCTGAGCATACCTCTCTAAACTAATTAGCTGATAAGTTTAATTGAAGATGGATCTATTATTATAATTTTTTTTAGTAAATGTTTTCTTTTAAATTTGGAAATCTGCTGTCTGCCTTGTCTTCTTCAAGTCAGCTATCATTTTAAGAAGCCACACTGAAACTGAGAAACGCTTTTCTCTGCAACTCTGCTGATATAGAGTTACCATAGGACTAATCACGTGGGTATCTCTCAGCTCCCAACAATAATTTATAAATTGGTTACTATTATCCCCATGAAAAATTGCACCCCTAAAAATCCATTGTATAGATTGCAATCTTGTGCTCACACTTACTAACAGTGACTTCCTGGTGTAAAAGGGAGTTATTTCTTTCTCTTTTTATAAGATGGTATTTACTTGGTCTTTGTGGTTCAGAATGGAACTACCCAAGGCACTTGACCATGAGGTAAAAATATACAAAAACTTTGTATATATAATATAAATTATGATGCTGCATGATGGTATTGCAATATCATCAGTTATACTTAACCTGTCCCTTTCCTTATAGTTACAAAAAAACCACTGACTTCTCCTGGGAATCTGGCTGTGAAACCTTAAGAAGGAACCTTATTCACCCTGCTGCCCCCATCCAGTAGTCTAAGCATGTGCTGTGGTTCCTTGTTGTGCTGGTGCTAGCAGAAACATTCTTGCACCTGTTAGATGGAAGGGGAGAGAGTGTTGAGTGAGAAGAAAATCAGCTTATGTGATCACATTGTTTACCTAGTAGATGTCCATCATTATGGGATTCCAGTTCAGCTACAAAACTGACTAGACAGACAGACAGATATGTGCATAGATATGGCGTAGTAGCTGCATGCTGAATGCTGAAGAAAGCTTCTGTCTCCGTTTCCTTGGCTGAACAGAGAGTTATGCGCTTGCCTTTTAAAAAGCCAGCACCTCTGTAATTAACTATTGAGAAGGGGGAGGATTCAAACCCATCAAATGGCTGATATTCATTAGTTGGCAGGGGCTGGCACACCACAGCTTTATCTACTGGAACAGAGCAGGGAAACCTGGGTACAGCACCAAGCTGAACACGGGTGTATCGCTAGAGGTATGTGCATGCATGTGTAGCGAAGTGAAGCAAAATTTTTCCATATCTTTGAAATTTAGCCAAAAATGAAAAAAAAAAATAGAATTATAGTTATATTTTTTCTTTTAAAAAAGAAAATTCATCATGAATTAACTTTGTGGTCTCAGGCATGGCACTTTCGTTCAGCCTCAGTCTCCCCCTAACCATCCATACTAGGGATCTAATAGTGGTGACTGGCTTCTTTAAAGGGTTGTAGTAAAGTTCTCAACTAAATAATGCAGATAAAATGCTCTGGACATTGGAAAGTATTGTGCTAATGTGAAGCACAGGGCTGGGGAACTTGTGGCCCTTCAGATATTGATGAGTTACTATTTCTGTCATTGCCTACCATTGAAGCTGCCGGCTGGGACTGAGAGGAACTGAAGAGTTGAAGGCCACCGGGCCAAAAATGGCTTCCCTAATTATTTGGGTTACAAACTATCTCTCTCCATTGCCTTTATGAGGGATCCTGTGACACTCAGGCTAGGTTTAAGCAGGTCCAAAGACAAACAGGTGTCTCGACCATATTTTACCAAAAAGAATAATCTTGTGAAATGTTAGGGCCCCGGCTTCTTTATTCTGACGCTTTTTTGGGGGGAAATAAAGAACAAATTCTTGTAAACTCACTCCTGGAGTGAAAACAAAGGAAGAAAAATTCTGCCTTTCAGGGCTGTTAGACCCAAGGGCTGAAATAATAAATAAAGAGTGGAGGTAGTCTCTCACTTCAAATAAGCGGTGGCAACTCTTCTCATAACCTTGGCCTGCCTCATATTTGTGCAGTTGCTGGCCATAAGACTGCCATAACCCTTGCTGTGCTTTGGACAAGTGCCTGTCTCAATCATTCTTCGCATCATCCTGAGGCTAAAATTAGTTGTCTCCACACAAGTGTCCAAACTGTGAAGGATTTCTGCCCCTTTCGGGCTCAGATTTTATGTCTCTGATTGGCAGGCAAGCATAGCAGCTGTCTATGTGGGTGGCAAAGAATTCCTGTACCTTTGGACATTGGAAAAAAGGGGATTTGGGGATGTGACTCTATAGCACTTTTCTGTAAGCAAGACACAATTGTGCTGCTGCCACTCAGGGATGGGGGGCAGAATTAAACCTATAATCAAATAAACCACAATCATTGTTCTTGCAGTAGCTTTAGCATGCAGCTGGTCAGACTAGAGAGACCAGTGAAGTCAACTAGAGTTCTGAGCTCTACTTCTTTATAAAGATAAAAAAGTACCTGTGCAGAAAATACTGCATTCAGATTTTAATGTTAGTTTTATACTTGTAGGGCTCCAGAGGGAAAGAGCATGTTGATTCCAACAACAAAACTCACCTGGTTTTGGCCAAAACCCCATATGCAGTCTGTTATGCTGGCATAATGATGGATTTTTACAGCTCAACTGACAGCTCTCCATCAGGGTTATAAGCCATTTCCGCACTAGCCTGTTATAGCGCGATGATTCCACTTTCACATCCTCTGGAATCCTGGGTTTTGCAGTTTTGGGAGGGCCCCGAAACTGCAAACCCCAGGATTCCAGAGGATGTTGAAAGTGGAATCATCGCGCTATAACAGGCTAGTGTGGAAATGGCCATAGTTTTGAGAGGGAAGCAAAATGAGGGCATTATCCTCCCCCAATAAGAATTCTGCAATCTCCCTGATGAAATTGCCCTTTAATCCCCAAAGTTCTAGCATTGCAGTAACTTAAAATTTCAGTTTAGCATTTAGACATAGAGCTTAAGCCATCCAAAGAAACAGGAAAGCAAAGTTACGAAAGGAACGCAAACACAGCAAACAGAAGAGTTCTTGGAGTGAACAGTTTTCAATGTCTCATTCTCTGCAATATTGAAAATTTGAGCAGTGACAGAAAATTTCATGGAGTGGGAAGAGAATTTCCAATTGGAAGAGCAATGCCTTCATCCCCTCATGCCTGTAACTATACCCTGCCCTGCGGTATCTGCTAGCTCTTTCATATATGTTGTACCACTTTAAAAGAAACCATAAAATATCTATCCATTTACATTTCGGCCTTTTTAAAAAAAAAAAACTTCTATGCAAAAAATATGTGTGTGTTAAATGCCTTTAAATCTTTTAATAATTTATCTGGTATTTCTCTTCTTTTGAAAATTACAACTGCATAAGTTTTCACAGACTATAGGTCATTTCATGAAGTATTAGCAGAATTGTACACATGGGGGGTGCATATGGGAACTGTAGACAGTGAGGTCAGAGGGAAAATAAATGTGGGAAGAACTGGCAGTGACCATTGCATAATTAACCCTGGCCATTCACAGAACATTTGCTGCTACTAGCATGAATGTCCTGGCACCAGATAGGCCCATTAACAGATGAAGTATGAGAAGAAACCTTTATCTCTGGAAATAGTATGCAACAACTTAGTTCATCTGATATTTTTATTTGGAAAAGAAAGAGGATGATTTAAAATAAATAAATAAATAAATTTCCTGCTTTGGAAACTTTCACATAGTGTGCTGAATGTTACTTCTGTAGTGTGCTGAATGTTACTTCTATGTTTCACATAGTGTGCTGAATGTTACTTCTGTAGCTCTACCAAAGCCGCGATCTGGGCATTGTGAGTGACTAACTGCTGCTTCTAGGTTTCCTGCAAAAGTGGGCAGTGGGAGGAGAGATATATACATCAGACAGTAGCAATGTATCCTGTCCTTGTATTGGGGAATGTGCATTTTGCCACAGAAAACACAAAGGCACAAGAATACATTAAGGAAGACCAAGGCAGAATGATGGTCCATCTAAGTTCATTATTGTCTGTACTGAATGGCAGTTGCTCTCTGAGTTTCAGGTAAGGGCCATTACCATCCTTTCTAAAGACAGGAACAGGAACTGTATCTAGGACCCGCTGCATGCTGAGCAGGGGAACTACCACAAGGCCCTTTGCCACCCTGTTGGCAGCTACAGGAACCTCCATTTTTCCTAAAACCTGGAAGAAGAGAAGCCTATGGATTTCTTCTGTTGCCATTTTCACAGAACACTCAAAACCAGACTCACCTCATCTCATCTCATCTCATTTTATGGCCCTTTTCACACTGAGGCTTTTTGCGTGAGCCGGGGTGGGCGGCTTGCGCGAAAAGCCTCTTCCGAGAGCCTGCCAGTTCCCCGCTCGTTCCTTCCGCAGGCGAAGGAACAAGCGGGGAAGCGGCAGTGTCCCGGAGGCGGCTCACGCGTCCATCCTCCCCCGCTTGCGCGAGAAGCAGGAGCCTCTCGCGCCGCCCCCGCGCACGCGGGAAGCGAGCGACAGTCGCGCCCGTCCCCCCCGCGCACGCCAGGAGCGAGCGACAGTCGCACCCGCCCCCCCCGCGCGCGCCAGGAGCGAGCAACAGTCGCGCCCACCCACCCACCCCGCGCGCGCGCGAAGCGGGAGGCTGTCGCGAGCAGCCCCCCACCTGCGCGAAGCAGGATGCCATCGCATCTGTCACGCAAGCGCCCCGCCCCACCCCTTCCTTCCGCAGGAGCGGAGGGAAGGAAGCCCTAACCGGCCGCCTCTCCGATGCACCGCACAACAGGTAAGTGCGGGTGGGCGCCGGGGAGCGTTGCACGAGCGCGGGATGATTTTCGCTTGGAAGCGAAAATCAAAAACCCCGCGCTCGCGCCGCTGCAGCCCCGTGAGAGCGCCGGAAGTGGGAGTGCGTCGTGTGGAGCGGCGCTCCCACTCCCGCACGGCTCACGGGGCTATTTCGCTCGGGAAAGCCCGTGCGAAAAGGGCCTATGTCTCGCCTTGTCCCAGGATCTAAGACAGTTTACAACAAGTTACCATGTCTCTTGCTGGCAGCTTGCATTCACAGTCTAGCTGTCTTGAAAAGAAAATCCTCAAAAAGCTATTTGAGCATGGAAAGAAATACATGAATCTTTAAGAGGCACTTCTTAACACACAGGGCAAACTCTTTGACTGTCTCGATTTGGCAGAGACAGTCCCGATTAATCCTCTGTCACCCTACTTTTTCAGAAGCTCTTAAAGTGTCTCAGTTTTTCTTTCTTCCTCCCACTTTCCCTCTCTGTCATAAGCTTACTTCCATTGCTGCAAAGTGAGTTCAAAACTCAAAAGTAGCTTGCACCCAGCAGCAAGGAGAGGAGAGGAGGGTGCAGAATCTTGCCTTTCCTGGGTAGGTTCGAGCCAAACAAGCTTCAGCAGCCTCTCTTAACTTGTTGATCTTTTTCATTAATAATTTTTGCCATCTTGATCACACTGATCAGCTTGGCCACAAGTGCTCTGGTTTTCATCTGTGAAATGCTGGGCAATATGCGCAACTTAACTTGGGCCTCGTAAGTTACTGACTGACAGCCAGTGGAGCCAACATATAACTAGTGGGAGAGGTACTCTACCTATCATAAGGTAGAATGCAGGGAAAGTGGAGGGTATGACAATTCTCTACTCCAGTTGTGTAGCACTGGAAGCATATGAGAAGCAAACTGATGAAAGCTTGTTTTGAAAATATTTTCTTTCAGTCCAGAAATCTTCATATTCTCTGTCTGAGCACAGTCATCTAACTCCTGTTCAGTCAAACCAAATTCAGAGACAAGAGGACTGCAGCAAAAGCTGAGCAAGGGCCCAGGTCAGCAGGGGGAGGGGGGGACCTTGCAGAAGCTTCTAATTCTGGTAACAAGCCCCCTCCAAGCTAGTGAACTCTGCTGCTCAGCTAGCTAAAAAGCCCATCACAAATTAGGCCAGTTATCCACTGAGTCATCAGCAAATGTCAAAGAGTGCTTGAGGGATGGCAGGGAACAACATTGCCAAGACCGATCAAATGACATTCCAGGCAGGCACCTAATCCTAATCTCAGTATGAATATGATCTCCCTCCCTCCATCTCACCCCCCCTCACAATGTTCACGAGATGTTAGCAAATGCGTATGTATATTAGCAACCATGTTTCACACGAGAAAGAGAGATTAGCTCTAGAGGAACACAAAAACAGAGGACTTTAAAAAAATAAAAAAATAAAAAGGTTTTAAAATTTAAAATATCAGTATTAGTAATCATCACCATCATTTATAGCATAATTATTATCTGTTATGATAATAGCAAAATACCAAATCCAAACAAACAAACCAAACCAAACCAATCAAAGCAGAGTTTTAAAATAATCAGCTAAAAGCTGAAGACCTCCGCACTTCAAACATAGGTCATTTCTGCACTATACTGTTATAGTGCTGCTATTCCACTTTCAATATCCTATGGAATTCTGGGGTTTGGAGTTTAGGAAAAAACATTGAGAATTCTCAGCCAGAGAGCTCTTGGGCCTCAATAAACTACAAAACTCAGAATGGCACAGAATGTTGAAAGTGGAATAATAGCGCTATAACAATAGCCCTTTCCACACCTTTCCTTCTTCTGGCGCTGGGCGGGGATTGCGTGAGCAGCCTCTCACGTCTGGGGTCCTTCAGCTCTGCACGAGCTGCCCACTCGTGTGAGAGCTCTGCCTCTTCCTTCCACAGTGCAGCCTGGGACTTTCCCTAGATGCGCTGGGGCACCAAGCACGGCCGGCACAGCTCCGGAGGCTCCACATGCCAGGTAAGTGCGCACAGGGCCCAGGAGCAATGTGCGATTGTGCACCATTCTCAGCTTCTAGCCAAAAATGAAAAGGTGCACAATCAGTGCCTGCCGGCCCCTGGAGAGTCACGCGATTGTGAGTGCGTCATGCAGATTGTTCCTCACAATCGCGCGATGCTCCAGACGCCCTTTCGCATGGAAAATGCTATGCGGAAAGGGCCAATGTAGGGTGGACATGGGCCATACTTGGAAAATGGAGTCAGTGGTTTCAGTGGATCTTCCTTCTGTGTAGATATGCTCTAAGTGACACAGAACTCTAATTTGTCTAAAGCAGAAGACTAATAAAGCCTTTTTCCAAACTGATGCCTTCCAGATGTGTTGGCATAGAGTGGCTGGGGATAATGGAGTGAGGTGGAGTGGGGAATCATAATCCAACTTATCCAGAGAGTAGCAGATGGCCTAGTGGGTCTCTTTCTTCCCTGTCTTCTCTCCTTTGAAATGTCTTGACAACAAGCAAAATGTTCCTTCAAGAAACACATGTGCTCAAAAGAAAAGTGGGGAGGGAATTCCTTGCATTGCAACAATTCTACAGGTCTTTGGATTCCTGAAGCTGCACATGTATAATGGAGTAGTGGTTAAGGGCCTTATCGCACAAGCAAGCAAATCACAATTCCACCAGGTTAACAGTACCTTCTGTTAGGGCCTCCCACATAATATTGTTTCTCTTCTGTTGTTGTCCCATGGGAGATCATTTTAAAAGTGATTCTTTTTACTAAGGCTCTTACCACACCATGCCTCAAGACTGCATTGTTCTGTGTCAATTCCAGCATTGCCATTTCTGTGTTGTTTCCAGGTTCTGAATGCTCTCTACTGCACAGGAAACACTATCAAGCGCAAATAAGGAACCACACTCCTCCAGGTGAAGGACTTATGGCGGGAAAGAAGGCCATTACCAACTTTTTTTCTGGGAATGAAAAAGCACTGATTAGCAATGGAAAGAGATGGGAAAGCAGCTGGTTAGGGATTATGTCAGGCAGCAGGATGGGTCCTGGACCAGGAACAACACATGGCTTTGCCAGGATGACAACTTTGTAAGGGCCTAACACAAAAAATCCATTAAAGACCTTTTTTTCCCCACTTCTGTCACACCATGATTTCCTGTGCAAAAGTTCAATTGTGCTTTTATTCCAGTTTTGGGTGGTCAGTAGGCACACTTTGGGTGGGAAAACTATTGATCACAGGGAGATACAGCCCTCTTCTGGGGTGTGTCACTACAACATCATGGTGTGCTAACGACCTCATTCTCTCTTTTTTGCACATTCTATGTACCTAGAAATAATTGAGTGCATGGCTGTGAGCAACATACATAATTGATTTCCGCATGACCAACATGTGGCAATATGCAACCATAATAAGTATGCTTTGTACCAAATAGGTAGTACAAACTGGATGATGAAAACCCTATCTAACTGCGAAGAGATTTTCCCTAGCTTGTCTTTATTTTCTGGTTGTACAATGCGGTGTTGCTTGCTGACCAAAGAGATGCTGGCCTTCTGTCTAATTACTTGTCCACTCAGAAATCGTCTATCACAACCAACGATCCCTTTGTGCCAAACAGCTGCCCTGTTCCCCTCCTTCTCCTTCACTCATTTCATCTCCACCCGTCTTCTCATATGGAAGTGCTGTTATCTCTTTAGCAGACTTCAGTGATCATATCTGTCATTTCAACAGCTCTGCTTTCTTACTCCTGTCAGATGGGATGGTATGTTGTCATTCCCTTTTGTTGTGAACTCTGGAACAGTGCCAGGCTATTCTTAACTGAGTTTCATTCTCTAAGAATCCAAGCTAGTGAATCACTAGGTTAACACAGCAGCTCATACAACTGGACAGTAAGCTCTCAGTGTCAATGCAAGATGCTAACGTGTCTCCAACACTGAATCCAATTTAGCCCTGACCATAGTTTGGAAAAGTTACTTTTTTGGAATACGGTTCACAGAATACCATGTTGACCATTCTAGTAGGTGTCTGGGAGCTATAATCCAAAAAGGAATTTTCCAAGCTCTAACCCAAGACTATACTTCCCCGTCAATATTTCATAGATGAAAACTGGGACACATGGCCAAGCAACATCAGAGTGTGGTCAGGATGGCAAAAACTATTAATGAGGAAGAGCACAAGCTAGAAGAGGCTGCCTCCTTCATTTGCAAGTGATGGAGCAGTTTGGGCATGCTCACATGCCTACCACTGTGTCCCTTGGTGCCCACAGCCCCTGCTGCCATGTCTCTGATAAAAGGGACATGGCAGCAGGCATGTGTACATGCACAGACTGCTCCACTGGGAGCAGATTCAGCACTCACACCCCACCTTGCTGCTACATCTCTGTTGTTGCTGCTGCTGCTGCTGCTGCTGTTGATGTCCGGCAGCAGGGCTTCACTGACCACCTCTGAGAGCTTAGCAGACCTGCAAGGGGTTCATGGACCCCAGGTTAAGAAAAACTGCCCATAGTCATAAGCATTATGCTGCAGAGAACCCAGTACACATGAGCAAAGAAGAAGAGGGAACCAAATCAGAAGTGCTGAATATGTATAGGGTGCCAACAACCATTGCCATGACAAGTTGCTCTCAAGATGGCTTTTAGGCTCTTTTATACTACACAGTTATAACACCATAATCCTTCTTTAAGTGCCATGGATGCATCCCATGGAATCTTGGGATATATAGTTTAGTGGGCACCTGAAGAACTGTCTGGTTGAGAATTCTAAATGTTCTTTCCTAAACTAAAAATCCCGGGATTCCAAGGGATGTTGCCATGAGAGATAGAGTAAAGCATAGTATATAACTGTGTAATGTGAATGGACTCCTAGGCCATTTCCGCACTGCACTGTTATAGTGCTATCATTCCACTTTCAACATCCTATGGAATGCTGGAGTTTGCAGTTCAGCAAGGGGCATTTAGAATTCTCAGCCAGAGAGCTCTTTGGCCTCAGTAAACTACAAACTCCAGAATTCCACAGGATGTTGAAAGTGGAATGATAGCACTATAACAGTATAGTGTGGAAATGGCCCTGGTGTCCTTTCTCCTCTCTGGATGAGCCCAGTGGATCTTATAAGCTGGCTGTACCCATAGGGTTGATGTGTCTCTTCACAGTTTCCCTCATTACTGCTAGTTTTAATGTAACCAGATAGACTTCACTGTAAAATGGAAGCTGTAGTAATAGCAGCAGCAGCAGCTGTGGTCGTGACAGATGTTATGCAACATCCCCTTATTCAAAACAGAATTCTGGGCCACATCTTTGAAAGAGATCTCCCTCCCCCAACACCCATACCCAATACTAATGCACAGAACTTCAAAGAAATGAATTCTGGCATCTGTAACAATTACCAAAGAGTGTCAGTCAAAGCCAAAGAGAGAACAGACTACATGGAGTACAGTGTGCGTACGCCTACAATTGTAGGAGTTTGGAGTTCTAGGGACATGGGGCAACATATGGCTCACAGCATAGGAGGCCAGGATATTTGAAAAGAGCTCCAGCCGTGCTTCCAGCTTTGATTTGTGCAGAGGTGCAGGAAGAGAGAGCAGTACTGCATTCAGATACAGCATCTGTTGCCATTTTGGTGAATGGAGAGGCCCCACCTGCAACACACACCACATCCACGGACAGGAGAGTACAGTTAATCCACACTTAATGAAGTCACAGGAGAAAAACCCATTGATTTGATTGGTTCTTTCCCAAACATATACAGAGCAGCCTTCTTCAGCATGTGTAGGGATGATGAAGGGTGTAGTCCAAAAGACCTGGAGGGAATGTTGGACTACAATACGGGAGAGATGTAGCTACAAGAGGAGTAAAATAAGAGCATACTCCCCAAATAAAAATTCTGCTCCCCGACGTCATTTTCCTTCAGTCCACAGTTTTCTAGCATTGCAGTAATTTCAACTCAAGCATTTAGGAATGTGGTCTTGGTATCCTAAGAAAAGTTATCAGAGGAATGCAAACACAGCAAATGTAAGAGTACTAGGTGTGAACTGGCATTGCACTCTCTGCAATGCTAGACATTTGGGCATTGAAAGGGCATTCATTTGGGTGGGGAGAATGCTTACCAGGGGGGCAGAGCCCTCCTTTTGTCCATAGCTATACGTCTGGAAGACAGAAGAGGACTGGTGACTCTTATGTTGATTTGCATGGAATAAAGTCACTGTCTCTTTTGTTAGAATCCCAACAGCTATGCTAAACAAAGCTATGTTACAATTTTTTTTCAAGAACAGAAATATAATCTAGGTCTGTATACAGCACTTTCCTTCCAGATTAAAGACATATGGGAGAAAAAGGTATGTTCACATAAAATGCATATGCCATGCAGACAATTCATAAACTCCGCCACAACCTTATAAAATAGACACATTTAGAATTTAAGCACAGATTGGAAACGTTACTTTCTACAACTACCAGAACATCCTAGCCAGACTAGAGGATTCTAAGAGTTGTATTCCAAAAAAATAATGTTTCCAAACTCTGGTGGAAAGTGAAAGGGTACTATCTTCCCATTTGCCTCAGGTGGCTAAATGTGTTGGCCAGGCTAGTCTTGAGTATCCAGAGATTCAACACTAGAAAAAGACAGTGGGGACGACAGGAGAACCAACTATTAAATGGCTTCAGTATCAAAGTGCCATCAAAGAAAGGCCCTTTCACACTGTTTCTTCATTTAGGAGTATTTATTTTGGAGTTTAGGGAAGGTACTTAGAATTCTCAACTAGAAGCTCCTCTGGTATCTCTCCAAATTACAAATCCCAGCATTCCATAGGATGCAGCCATGGCAGTTAAAGTGGAACCACAGTACTGTAATTGTGTCATGTGAAAGGGCCTTTACAGAGGCTTAAGAGCCAGAAAGGGTAACCTGTGGCCTTCTAGATATTACATTATGGCTGGTATTCTGTTAGCAACATATGCATGCATAGCTTGCTCTACGCATGCGAGGTGAATTATTTGCCACAGTGCAACAGATGTATTCTGCTATCTGAGGCAAAGCAGAGTTCCACATTCAGCAATGTTGCACAGTCCACAATGGGCGTTGCTCATTGCACATGTATTGTGCACTATTGCTATTCTGTATAAGGGTTGCCTAGGACTGGCACAGTGTATCTTCCCATTGATGTTATGCTGAGGGGATGTTGGATTGCAATCTATAACTCCCACCCTCCCAGTTGGCTTGAGCTTATGGAGTTGGGATACCACCACATCTGGAGGGCCACAATTTCCCCAGCTCTTGGCTAGAGTATCAAGAACATTCACAGAATAGGAAATCCAGAGGCAGAACATCCCTGTTAGCATGTTCTTGGAGACCACTAGCAATCGAAAGGCTTCCTCCCACTAGTAACTGATTCCATTGTCAAACTGCATTTATTGATCTGCTCACTCATTTTGCCCTGAATTCTCCTCCTCCTGAATTCCAATTCATCTGGTAGAATGTCTCATATTAATTCTAGAATTAGAATACGGACCTCCCTCCCTCCACATTCATGGATTTGACATTCTTGGATTTGATTATTTGCAAGTGCACATGCTTTCCCCTACCCCATTCTCCCCCTCCTGTTCTCATGCATTTGGCCCCAGCATGAAGAACTCATGCCGAAGCAAAATGGAAAGGAATGGTGGAGAAAGCTAGTGCAAGTCTTCTTTTCCCCCTCTGGAGCTACCCCTTTCCCTTTCCCATGCAAAACGGAAGGGAATGGGGGAGTGAGGGAAGACTCACACAAGCCTTTCTTTCCCTCTCCAGAGCTACCCTTTCCATTCCTATACATTTTGCCCTGGCATGGGGAGGGGGGAAGGCACACATGAGTTCTCCGCACTGGGGAAAAATCCATGGGAATGGGAGGGGGCTTCGGAGGGGAAAAAGAAGATTCGCACAAGCCTTTCCCCCATTCCTTTCTGTTTTGCATGAGAACAGGATCAGGGGAACCCCGGGAGGGAATGGGAGGTGGGGCAAGGCAGGGAACTATTTGTGATTTTTCCACTTTTGTGAGGGTTCTGTGCTCCAAACCCTCATGACAGTGGAGGGGCCACTGTACATACAGTCTGTTGCACCTTTAGTTGGTTTGTTTGCAACCATCTCCCCTCTGTATTAGCAGTGTGCATAAAACATTGCCAATAGAAGAAGAAGCAGATGAGGAAGAAATCTTGATGCTGTGGTACCTATGAGAACATTACAGTTCTTTTTCTGTGCTGATATATCATTGCATGCATGGATTACATTGATAAAATGTCAGACAAAAACAACCTTGACAGGACTATATATACAGGTGAATCACATTTACTTTTTCCAGTGTTTTTCCCCCCGATACACACAAGTACACACGCATGTCAGTAAAATATGGTGTAAAACTAAGAACTCAGCATGCATTGCTTTGGAAATCAGACCCAGTAATGATACCCAATAATTCAGAACTCCCAAAATCTGTGTAGAAATTTTAGTAACATTCCTACCAAACTGACTGCAGCTATTGTTATCTAGCAGCCTCCTCTCCAAGATATGCTAGAATCCTAGGATGGCGTTGGGTAAACCAGAATAAAGCGAAGCTCTAATCGAATTCTCCCCCTTTAGTTGGTTGTGAGAGATATGGAAGCTATAAGTCTGAGACAGAGTCAGACAATGTACACAGTTGTGTGCTGAGAGTAGTTGTTCAGTGTGCCCAATTGTACATGTAATATGGAAAACATACATACAGTATTTGCACATTTCTGTGGACCTCTGCTGTCTTTTTGCAAGCAGCTACACTGCATGTTGATATGATCTGCTTTTGTATGAAGCTGTACATTTCTACAGGCAATTAATGTACATCCTCTTTGTGTGGGCAGCTGTTGTGCTACGGAAGCAAAAGTGAATGGTTGGTGGCAAAGTATGTACTGGGGCTGGATTCATTAAATTAATGTAATTTTAGCTTGGGTTAAAACATCTGAGCCCTTAACTGAAATTAGGGTGCTGTGTAAATCAACAAAGTCAATCTCTTGCCAACTCTAGCCTTGGGAAATTCTCTATCCTAGTGTTCCTGGTTGATATTATTGTTCTTAGGAAGCTTATCTCCTATCTTGGTTGGAATTATAGTCCACTTTAATAAAGTGCCTAAAATATCGTAATAAACACAGAGCTTATATCAATAGCATCAGATTTCTCCATGTTGTATTTGTGTGTGGTTTAATTAGATGGAAGGATCACAGGAGACGTTTGTGTCATAATGATTCTTTAAAGTGAAACCATAGATCAAAGTTCATAGCTGCCAAATATACAACTTTCGAAACAGGCTCAAGTGCTGCTATTAATCACGGCTGCTGGAGGATTTGATGACAAAGATTAAACTGCTGTAAAGGATACTGCTGTGCATCAGATTCTTGCAACTGTCATCAAATACTCTGCCAACCATTAACAGGTCAGAAAAGTTGTTCAGCATTCACTCCTGATGCCCTTCTAGCTGCACTCACCTAGGTATGTGCAACAGTCTACAGCACAGGAAAAAGTGCTGCAAATGTTCACAGACAATTACCAGCAGGAACTCTGTTCAGCTCAGAGGCTTTCATTGTATTTCCCATCATTAGCTTTGCTCTTAAGCATGGGGAAACCTGCAAGTTGAACCCTGTTGCCTCTAAACTAGCTTATGAGGAGCACAGCCAGGGCTGTGACATGATTACAGTATTCATGGCCTGCCTCTTTCTCAGTTCTGCCCCTCTTTCAATCTCCTTTGTTGCATCACTTTGCAGAATTCCATCCCACACCACTACAGACCTGGGGAAAACCTCATGCTAGATAAAGTAGATGCTGTGCCAGCTTTCTCTAATTCAGCATCCTCACAATAAGTTGGATTACATTATCCATGATTCCCACCCATGCTGGGTGTCTGATGAATGAGGTAGTCAAACTCATCTCGAGAATGCCATGTTGGGAAAATCTTGTGCTATGCTCCTAGCAGGACAGATCATACGGGGTTGACGCAGAACTGAAGCTCCTCTAGACAGCTGATGTGGAAGGTAAAACTAGGTAAGATTTATTTAATGCCACTGGGGGAGGGGAAAATCCTCACAAATCAACAGACAAAGCATTTAAAATCCAGAATACTAAATACATAACAAAAGCACAAAGGGCAAGAATATTCAATATCCCAGAAACAATAATAACCATTTAAAGGGTTGATGGAAGTTTGCCATAATCAAGGAGTTTTTGAAGAGATGAGGTGCTTATTCATACGAGCCTTTATCCTTATTTTCACAAGCTTACTCATCAAAATGTTTACATACTGCTTGCCTGAGAAGTTTAGAACTATTTACCATTTTAAAACATACTATTTAAAACCCATAATCTAATAAAAAATACATGTCAGCTACAAGGGGAAGAGAAAGAGAAATAAGAATGGGAATAAGAATGGAGAAATAACATTAGATAAAAACCTGATGGAAGTGATGTGCCTCCCACACCTTCCACAAAGCCATGAAAGAACTGCTTTTCCTCCTTCCCTGTGTGTGTGGAGAAATTGCCACAAAGCCTGGATTGGTGGCTGTCATAAGCATAACCGACAGGGAGGCCAGCTGACTAGACGGAGCTCGTGTGGGGAGAAACGGTCTTGAAGGTATTAAATTCCCAGGCCATGCAAGGTTGCAGAGGTTAAAACCAGCATCTTGAATTAGGCTTCTGAAGAAGAGTCATTAGAGAAGTCAGGGAGAATGACATAGGGTAACCAGCAAGCCTGAGCGGAAAGCCTCTATTTGAAGAGGGCAATGATTTGTCATGTGAACCAAACGTGGGAAACAATGCCAGGAACGACTGTGGATATACAAGACCATAAATTAGGCTTCTTTAAAGAAATAGTAGAGCAGATTCCTCTGCCTCAGACTGAACATACGTGCAAATGAATTGGTTATCTTGATTAACACCTACATAAACTGCTAGTATGTAGAGAATGAGTTATTTGTGAGAAACTCAGACCTAAAAGATCCAGAAAGTGATTTGTGCTTAAGCTGGCTGCTTTGCACAACCAATTCACCATATAGACATTTTAGTTCAGGACAGTTCCTGATGACTTGGTTGTAATGAATGACTGGACACTTCTTAAAATGAATTTAAAATTATTTAAGTCAAGACTGTCCCTTGTAGGTGTTGTTGGGCTACTGCTCCCATGAATCCTAGACAGCACAACACATGGTGCTAGCTGATAGGAATTGGAGTCACACAATACCAGAAAAGTCACAAGTTAAACACCCTGATTTAAATAATGGGTATTTCCCTGCCACTGCCCCCTCCCCTTTTTTAGAATATAGCTGGCATCCTGTTGGTTAGTCTGAACTAGAGCAGATCCATTCAGAGTCCATCCATTGTTGAATGGTGCATCAACATATATGGTAGATTAATTTAATGGATTTAGTGAATTGACTATTGTCAGGACTAAAATAGGATTCAGGTCTATGTATTATAATGTTTTCAACTTTGATTAAGAAGAGAAAGATATTGCCCATAAAAATTAGTTTAGGGAAGTAAAGGAATAACAAAGACTATTTATTAAAGGAGCTAAGATTGTGTCTGTGCTGTGTAGGACCTAAACATACTGTGACTGAAAGCTTTTGTATGAACTGGAATAGCATTAGAATGGTAGTATTTTGGCCCTCCAGATCTGAAAATTTGCCATTCCCAATAGGCTCAAGCAAAAGCAAAGTACTGCAGCTTCTTCTAGCCAGGGCTGCCAGTTTTCATCTGTGAAATGTTGGATTATATGAATATTGATAACCGCACATTCCCCAAACCTGGATTAACAAGAAATATTTGTAAGAAGCAAGGTTAGCTGTTGATCCTTGCAGTCCCTTGAAGATATCTCAATGGTGAGGGTTTTGAAGTAACAGTATACTAATTGCTTTCAAGGTGAAGTTCTGCAGTTGTCATTGTTTCCAAAGAAATAGTCACAGGAATAATATCTATTTAATTCATGAACAATAAGAGAACACACATTCTGAAAGAACAATAATAGAAATGGTTCTTTCTGAAAACTTGTAGCTGGATGATGGAAAACAAGAAAAGGAAAATCAAAAAGTAGCAAGGAAATGTATGAAGAAACCAAAAAGAAAAAACATGTTAGATCACAGCAAAGTCCTACCAAGTTCAGCTTTCTGGCCTCACCATGGTCAACCAAAGGCCCATGGAAACTTACAAGCAAGACATGAACACAATTAAACCTTCTTAGTTCCATGTACCAGAAAGTATTGTGCTTCTGATGTTGAAAGAAAAGGAAGATGGCCAGAGTCTTTATGAGAGATACATATGAGTAAGCACTGTAGGTTACGGTGCTGTGCAATAAATCCTGACTTTGACCCCCTAATCCCCTCTTACTGGGAAGCAGCCAGTGCAACTGAGATAGGGCTGTTATCCTGTCACGTGGGAAGCAGACAATTCCACTCCCTCCTTTAAGTGATCTCCAGTGCAACAGGCAGTAGAACTCCTGTCACAATTCCCTCCGGAGCTGGATATTACTTGTGCAACGGGATTAGGTGGGAACATCAGCCAGCTGCCTTTTGATCAACAGAGGATCAACAGTGGAACACACCCCATTGATTATCATGGCTGTTGCCTAGTAAGCAGGGGCAGGAGGACTTTCATGGTACCCACATAGGGGCCACGTAGAGATCATTAATAAATAACACTCAACATTGCATAACTCTAGGTTACGTATTCGTAACTGTCATGGAAAGTTCTGAACAATGTTTTTAACATATGGAGAAGGCAACTTTCCAGTGTGGGAGAGCTCTAGATTTTCCCAACCCCCAAAAAGGGACAAAGGAAAGAGGAAAGCACACCAAACCCCATCTGAGAAGTTGAGCGTAGGAGGCAGAAAATACAGGACGGAAAGCGAGAAGAGATGACAAAAGAGTTTTCTTCAGTAAACAGCATGCAGAAAAAGGGAAACGTTACTTGGTTTAGCACAGTGAGCCCTGGAAATATTTACACAGAGATCAAAGAGAAAAGGAGACTGTCATTTTAAGTGAAATAATCAAAAACATTTTTCACATACATTGGAGAATTCTCTAGTGTACGGCTAGGAAAAGAAGTGCCATGAAAAAAGTTGCAGTATGTGAAAAATTACAGATGTGATGACAATCAAAAGGTAAAGAAGAGAAAGGACCTTTCCACCCTACACCGTTACAGTGATCTTGTTCCACTTTCAACATCCTGTGGAATTCTGGGGTTTGTAGTTTACTGAAGCCAAAGAGCTCTCTGGCTGAGAATTCTAACAGCTCCTCTCTCAACTGCAGATCCCAGGATTCCAAAGGATGTTGAAAGTGAAATAAGAGCACTATAACAGTGTAGTGTGGAAATGGCCATATAGTGGGGAAGGCACTTGTCTTTTTCAGTGGCTGTTTATCTAGAAAACAGGCAGACTGGCAATCTTTGCTTTTTGTAAAATAAGACATATAACCACCCACGTTACCCATCTGATGCCTGCAAAAGCATCATGACAGATCAAAGATACAACTTTGAGTAGCATTATAGCTTCCATATTTTATACATTCCTTTTGATCTGGTGTTTGGCATAGGAAGTATTACAATGCTTGTGGTACTATTTCAAATGCTTTAATTATGCTGTTTTAGCATTTTCCAGTCATAAACCAGGGCCCTATTCACATTACAGAATTGTAGTGCTGTCGTTCCACTTTAATTGCCATGGCAACATCCTATGGAATCCTGGGATTGGAAGTTTAGGGAAGGGCGTTTAGAATTCTCAGCCAAAGAGGTGCTCTGATGTTTCATCACCAAACTACACACTCCAGAATTTCATAGGATACACCCATGGTGGTTAAGGTAGAGCAATAGCACTGTAACTCTCTGGCTAAGAATTCTAAAGGTCGCTGCCTAAACTGCAAACCCCAGGACTCCATAGAATGGTGAAAGAGGAATACTAGCACTGTAACGGTGTAATGCATAAAAGCTCTTAGATGTTAGGCCATGTCCATCATTCTAGACCAGTGGTTATTAACTTTTTCTTTACCACTGATCTCCTTTAAATACCTTTTGTTGTTGTGGATCACCAAGACTTAACTAAGATTCAAAACCCTAAAGTGCACCAAATATTTGTTTGAAGGTGTTTATTGAGGCTCTTCAAATTTGGGGAGAAGGGAGAAATAAGTAAATGCATACCCTCCTATTCCAAAGGCAGCTTCTGGCTGTATATGCAGTAGCAAGAAATGTCACATGTTTTCAGCCTCTTGGTATTGTTCACTTGCATCTTCTTACTGCATGGAGAAGTAGCAACTTCTGGGAACATTTTTGCTATCTAAGTGTTGTTTTCGTAACTTTTGAACAGTCTGAGATATTGTAATAAATCTTTGTACAAATGATGTACAAAAGACTCCTGCCCTTTGAGATCAAGGTATGACCATATGTCTGTTCATCTTTCTTTCTTTCTTTCTTTCTTTCTTTCTTTCTTTCTTTCTTTCTTTCTTTCTTTCTTTCTTTCTTTTCTTACAGTAAAAGCTCATAACATTTCTTCAAGCTTTTGTGGACTGCCCATGAGGACATCACCTGAGGACATCATAGTGCACAGACCACAGGATAAGAACTGATGTTCTAGACCAATACTGTCTACTAACACAGATGGGAACCATGCAGCCTTTCAGATAGTTTTTGGACTACAAGTTCCAGCAGCACTAGCCAGAATAGTTGGTAGTGAGGAATACTGGGAATGTTAGTTCTACAACATCTGCAAGGCCACATGATTTCCACACCTGATCTATACTGACCGGTCATAGTTCTCCAGAATTTCATGCAGCATTCTTTCATAGTCCTACCTGGACATGCCTGAGACTGAACCTAAAGCCCTTTTCGCACCTTACCTTTTCCCGGTGCTGGGTGGCAGGGCTCGCACACGAAGACTTCTGAGGAATGCACTCGCATCCCTCCTGCTTGGGCTCCCCAGCGGCTTCCTAGTCACGCGAGCCCCCCGCATCTTATTTCTGCAATGCAGCCTAGGACCTTTCCCAGCCTGCAGTGCATAGGAAGCATGACTGGCCCGGCTCCCAAGGCTCCGCACGGCAGGTAAATGTGCGTGGGGCCCCAGAGCAATGCGTGACCGCGCAGCATTTTCGGCTTTAAGCCGAAAATAAAAAAATGCATGTGCAGTCCACGTTAGGCCCTTGAGCGTCACACAAATGTGAGTGCATCATGTGGACTGCTCCTCACATTTACGTTACTCTCAAGGGACCCTTTCGCTTCAGCAATGCCATGCAAAAAGGGCCCAAGTCAGGACATGTGTAAATCCCATTGATTTACTGGGGCCAAGATCAACCACATAATGGAGAGACTAACCAGGCTGGTCAAACCCACTGACCATAAGCCCCTCATTTTGGTTCATGTCAGAACCAATGACACTGCAAGGAGCAGCTTTTACCACATCGCAAAGGACTACGAACGTATGGGGACAAAGCTTAAGGACCTTAGTGCGCAGGTGATCATTTCGTCTCTCCTCCCTATTTAAAGATATGGCGCACGAAGGGAAAGGGCAATAGCAGAGGTCAACAACTGGCTCTGCACATGGTGCCGCCGGCAACGGTTTGGGTTTTTGGAACACGGCCTGAATTTCCATGAACGTGGGCTTCTGGTGAGGGATGGGCTGCACCTCACGAAACTTGGCAGGAATGTTTTTGCAAACAGTCTCGCAAGGAGGATTAAGAGGTCTTTAAACTAAGTTCTGCTGGGGAGGGAGACAGTATTATTCAGGGCAAGGACTCAGCGACTGCAGGGGGAAAAGGCCCAAATGATATAGGACAAGTAGTACAAGTGGCCAATGGCGGGAGGAGTAGAAACTATAGTACAGGACTTGCAGGAAGGGCCCAGAGACTTAAGTGTCTCTACACTAATGCACGGAGTATGGGAAACAAGCAAGATGAACTTGTACTCCAAGCACAACAAAATACATACGATTTGATAGGCATCACTGAGACCTGGTGGGATGAGTCTCATGATTGGAATGTAGGAATAGAGGGGTATAGGTTATTTTGTAAAAATAAACCAAACAAGAAAGGAGGAGGAGTAGCCTTGTATTTTTCACCTGTGAAGAGATCCATGACTTAAACCCAGAAAGCCAGGTTGAGAGCATCTGGGTAAGAATTAAGGCAGCAAGAAACAATAGGGATATTCTGGTGAGGGTTTACTACAGACCTCCAACCCAGGCTGAGGACTTTGATGACATCTTCCTCAACCAAATGACTGCACTCCCAAAGAGGAGAGATACAGTAATAATAGGAGATTTCAATTACCCGGATATATGTTGGCAGTCAAACTCTGCCAAGACAGCAAGGTCCAGCAAGTTTCTTGCTTGTCTTGCAGACAATTTCATGGTCCAGAGGGTGGAATAGGCAACAAGGGGATCAAATATTCTAGATCTGATCCTGACCAACAGGGATGACCTTGCTAATGAGGTAAAAGTGGTTGGATCTTTAGGGGGGCGTGACCATGCCCTACTGGAATTTGGCATTCAGTGGGAAGGAGAAGATAAGGGTAGCCAGACACTCATCTTAGATTTTAAAAAAGCAGACTTCTGTAAACTTAAGGAGATGCTGGCTGGAATTCCGTGGTCAGGAATAGTGAAAGGGAAAGGAGTTCAGGAGGCATGGGAGTTCCTTAAAAGGGTGATACTGAAGGCACAGTCTAAAACTGTGCCAAGAAAGAGGAAAGATGGAAGGCATCTGAAGAAACCAGAATGGTTGACTAAAGAACTCTCAGCTGAGCTAAGTGTTAAAAGAAACATGTATAGGAAATGGAAGAAGGGGGAAACCACCAAAGAAGAATTTAAGCAAGTAGCCAGGAGATGTAGGGAGGAGGTCAGAAAGGCTAAAGCACAGAATGAACTTAGACTGGCCAGAGACATTAAAAACAATAAAAAGGGCTTTTTTAAAATATGTCCGCAACAAAAGGAAAAAGAAGGAGATGATAGGGTCACTGCGCAGAGAAGATGGCGAATTACTAACAGGCGGAAGAGAAAAGGCAGAACTACTTAACACCTTCTTTGCCTCAGTTTTTTCCCAGAAGGATACAAGCATTCAACCTGGCGGTTGGGGAGCAGGTGAGGAAGCAGGGGAAATGAGGCACATAATAGGTAGAGAGGTGGTACAGGAATACCTGGCCACACTGGATGAATTCAAGTCTCCAGGGCCAGATGAACTGCATCCTAGGATATTAAAAGAACTGGCAGAGGTCATTTCAGAACCGCTTGCTATAATCTTTGAGAAATCTTGGAGGACAGGAGAAGTTCCAGCAGACTGGAAGAGGGCAAATGTTGTTCCCATCTTCAAGAAGGGAAAAAAAGAGGACCCAAATAATTATCGCCCAGTCAGCCTGATATCAGTATCTGGAAAGATCCTGGAGCAGATCATTAAGCAGTCAGTTTCTAATCACTTAGAAAGGAACGCGGTAATCACGAGAAGTCAACATGAATTTCTCAAAAACAAGTCATGCCAGACTAATCTTATCTCTTTTTATGATAGAGTTACTAGCTTGATAGATGAAGGGAATGCTGTGGATGTAGCATATCTCGATTTTAGTAAGGCCTTTGACTAAGTTCCCCATGAGATTCTTGCAAAGAAGCTAGTAAAATGTGGGCTGGACAGGGCTACTGTCAGGTGGATCTGTAACTGGTTGACTGACCGTTCCCAAAGGGTGCTCACCAATGGCTGCTTTTCATCCTGGAGAGAAGTGACTAGCGGGGTGCCACAGGGTTCTGTCCTGGGCCCAGTGCTGTACAATATCTTTATCAATGACTTGGATGAAGGAATAGAGGGCATGCTCATCAAATTTGCAGATGACACCAAATTGGGAGGGGTTGCTAATACGCCAGAGGACAGGATCAAAATTCAAAATGACCTGGACAGATTGGAGAGCTGGGCCAAGGCTAACAAAATGAAATTCAACAGAGAGAAGTGTAAGGTGCTGCACTTAGGTAGAAAAAAATGGAATACAGAAATATAGGATGGATAGCAATACGTGTGAAAGGGATCTAGGAGTCTTAACAGACCACAAGCTGAACATGAGTCAGCAGTGTGATGTGGCAGCCAAGAAAGCCAATGCAATTCTTGGCTGCATCAATAGAAGTATGGTGTCTAGATCGAGGGAGGTACTGGTACCACTCTACTCTGCTTTGGTTAGACCTCATCTTGAGTACTGTGTCCAGTTCTGGGCACCCCAATTCAAGAAGGACATGGTCAAGCTGGAACAAGTCCAGAGGAGGGCAACCAAAATGGTGAGGGGCCTGGAAGCCATGCCCTATGAGGATAGACTTAGAAAGCTGGGGATGTTTAGTCTGCAGAAGAGAAGGTTACGAGGGGACATGATAGTCATGTTTAAATATTTGAAGGGATGCCACGTAGAGGAAGGAGAGGGCTTGTTTTCTGCTGCTCCAGAGACCAGGACAAGGAGCAATGGATTCAAGCTGCAGGAAAGGAGATTCCACCTGAACCTCAGGAAGAACTTCCTGACAGTCAGGGCTGTCCAGCAGTGGAATGTGCTGCCTCGGAGTGTAGTGGAGTCTCCTTCTTTGGAGGTTTTTAAGCAGAAGCTGGATGGCCATCTGTTGGGATTGCTTTGAGGGTGTTCCTGCATGGCAGGGGGTTGGACTGGATGGCCCCTGTGGTCTCTTCCAACTCTACATTTCTATGATTTTACTGTTGGGACTAGCAATTGGGTGATAACCCTTCTCCAAGGATAAAGAATTTGAACATAGTGTTAAGGGAGAGAGGGGGGAACTGCTTACTATAAGCAGAAAATGGGGAGAACAGAACTAAGAGACCCAGAGAAAGAAGAAAAATAAAATAAAAAAGAACACGAGAAACAAATTCTCTGGGTGGAAGACAATTAATGAAAGAAAAATTATAAAAACTGTTCCATTAAAAAACTGTGTCAGACAATAATTCATACTTATTTGAAAGGGAGCACAGAAAGAGAAAGAAGTGGAGTGTAGCGAGAGATTGGAATTTGTGAAAACAGCCGAGCAAACAGAATACCCCAGAAGAGAAGCAACAGGGCCAGCTAATACAAATAAAACAGGCAATACAGATATTACAGAAACAGTAACTATGAAGCTAAACCAATTTTATGACAGTTTTATGGCAAAAACACAAACAGAAAAGAACAGCAGGTGAAAATTGTTCAAATATCATTTAATTAAGGAAATAAACACAATTAAAAAAAAAAAGGGAAAGACATGTCATCTTATTGCTAAAATGAAATTCAGTGGAAACAAGAAGACTGTGCTTAACTGTCCAGTCTGTTGCCCAAATGGTAATAGGCTAAGTCAAGCAACAACTAGGTAACATTATTGATTCCAGGTCAAATGAAATCTGAAGAGGAAAAGATAGACCCAAAGCCCTAATGAAGGTACAGTATCAAATGGCTGGAGCACCTCCTTCATCAACTGCTGCATAATTTGCAGGGTTATCTGGATCAATGAAGAAGGACAGCAGTGGTGGTAGATGTCTCATGGAACTCTCTTCTCAGAACTCGGATGATACCAGTACCATGAGAAGGGATTCTATTCACTCCAGCCGAGATAGGAAAAAGACACACAGAAGGAGAGATGCTATTCCTTCTCTGTCCTTCTCTGCTTGTAAGAGCCCCTAGTTTCCCATTTATGAGTCTTTCCTCAACTGTAGTAATCTCCTTTTTGTTCAGATTGCTCAGGCTATATCTATTACATCCAGAAGAAGACTGAATTATGTCTAGAAGGATACATAACTGTAATTATTGTTCACTATTTAGAGTGTGTGTGTGTGTGTGTAGGTGCACCTTTAAGTCACCTGCAGACCCATGGAGACCTCACAAATGTCAGATTTTTCTAAAGCAAAGAATACTTAGAAGTAGATTGTTATTGCCTTCCGCTGAAAGAATGTTGACAACATCTGATATTCATTGGCAGCGCCTCATCCAAATACTAACCAACTCTGTCCCTGCTTAGCTTCCAAGATTACCTGAAATCTGGTGCCTTCGGGGTATTTAGGCTACAACACTGTTCAGGATAGTAAACACTTAATCCTTCTTTGAAGGGGGACCAGTAAATGGGATTTCACAGTGGCAAAGCACCTGGTGCAAATTTTGCTTTTTGATTCTATGAACAGGGAGGTATGATTAAGAATTTAGATAATTCTGCACCAAAAACATTGAAAATTTTTAAATGCACTCTTTTTTTCCAAATCTCATAGAACACCAGAGCAAACAAAATCTTTTCTAGAAAACAAGTGTCTTCCAAGATCTGGAGAGCCTCAGGGCACATTGAAAAAGAGTAACAATTAAGAGTCAGGGAGGTTACAATCTCTGGTCTCTAGCTGTCCTTGTGGACACCATCTGGTTTTCCAGAACAGATTTATTTAGCTCTGGTGCACTGTGACATTTGGAAGGGAGGGAGTACATTTTCAATTTCCCAAATGTTTTTGGTGCAGAATTATCTAAATCCCTGATTGTGCTTCCTTCAACTTAATGAGAATCTAAAAGCAAAATCTGCACCAGGTGTATTGCCACTGTTAAATCCCAATTGCCAGATGCCCTTCAAAGGTCCCCTTTTCTCAGGATACTTATTGAAGATTTTCTGTGCAAACATGAGAACATGAAGCATAGACTCATAGAACTCTCTGCATGTTCCCAGAGTTCGAAAAAGTTGTTTTTCTACTGCAGTTCCCAGAATCCCCAAGCCAGCATAGCCAGTAACTTTCCAGACTTGTGTCTGTTCCACCAGGTATCACTAGCAATCATTTAATGCTGTCCACCATTATACAGTTTAGCAGCTGTTCCATTTACTAGAATCAATCTATTCTTATCGTACGAATTACTGGTGGTGGTAAGGACTGCACACTTTGGGGTAAACTCAGGAAAAGGCTTGTGGCCAAGTGAAATGTGCACACACATAAGTGTTAATTTTCTAGATGCAGCCGATAAATGGCTCTCATCTCATCATCACATCTTTTGGAATGAGTTCAGACATGTGGCAAATAGCAGTGGTCTGTCAGGGGTTAGTTGAGCTCTGCGAGTCACACACTCCCGTGTTCCAAAATAAAAATCTAGCTTGGTTGGCTGTCAGCATTAGGCTCTTCATGTGCTCAATATTCATCATGACCTTCACCTTCAAATGACAGAGGGGACAGATAGCAACAGGTTTAAATTTAAACATGTAAGGAAAGCCACATACTTTTCATACATTTCGAACACTCTCTCTTAGGGCTGCAGATGTTGCTGCCTAGAAATGACATTCAAGTGGTCCTTCATTATTTCCTCATCTTATAACACCTGAGACTTTGGGCACTGGAAATAAATGGACTAAAAATTACCCCCCACCCCCCAAAAAAGCAATCTTCATAGCCACAGCACACTAGACCAAAGAGCTATTTTACCTATTTATGGGACTGTTTTTTTCTCTCATACGCCCATCCACCCCCAACTTCACTAAGATGCAGCTGGTTACATTTATAAACTAATTTTAGTAACATATTGAAACCATAGAGATCTTCACATTTTCCTCCATGGTTTGTTGGGGGTCTTTTCGTGTTTTCCACCATTCAAGTCCAGAGAGTAGTAGATTTTGTGAATGTTTCTGATGGCTTTTGTTTGTCACATCCCAAAGTAAGCCATGCTAGATACTTGAAGGTTTCCTCGCTTCACACTTTGCTGAAGAAAGGAGTTAGAAAGGTATGTATGCACAGTATGTAAAAGAGCTGGAGAAGATGTGGCCCTTTGGGTAATTGTAGGGCCCCAATTTGTGTGATCACAGGCTTAGCATAACCAATTGTAAGTGATGAAGGAAGTTGCAGTCTAATACCATGCAGCTCCCCATCCCTGAGCTAAAATGTAACTTTTGTCTTAGCAGAATGTTAAGAATGTCAGGAAGAAGAAAGCCAGAGTGCAGCTGTTTCACTTGGTGAGAGTTCCCCTGAGGAAAAAGAGCAAGAGGTAAACACAATTTATAACACTTTTCTGAAGAGGGTGCTGTGGATTTAATTTTTTTGAAGCATTTTTTATTTTAAAAAATTTAATAAAAAGTGTTTTAGATACACACTTTAATATCATTTCTGTGACTTTTAAAAAAAACAAAATACAGCTATATATAATTATAGATATACTGCTTATTTGGCATTCATTATATTCCATGAAAAGCTGGACTTTGTAATCACACACCATGTGCTATGTACAACAGAAACTGCATTTTAGGAAAAAGCTGTTACAACTACAATATGGTGGTTTTATAATATGAAAGGAAATTATTGCAAGAAGGCAAGACAATGAAACTCCAGTAGAAGTTACAGTGAAGATACCTTTATAGCCTGCGTACAAACAACCAGCAGGTTCTGTTGTGTTGAATTTTGTGCTGTAAGGCACTAAGATCTTTGCATAATCAATAGCTCTTTCTTTAACAAATACTCCTTTAGGTGGCAACATACCATTTAAAACTTATTTAGTTATACACTTTGAATTAACTGTTATATGTAACTGAATCAAATTTTCATTACAGCAATATCCCATATACTCCTAATTTTGTGCAAATTTTATCTCTTACCTTTTTGATACATTTGACCATTTGGTTACTTTTGTGCCAGCATAACCAATCCAATATAGCTTTGTTGGGGATACCTATCAAGCACTTTACAGTCATTCTTCCCTCACATTTGCTAGGGTTAAGGGCACAGGACCCCCATGAAAGTGGAAAAACCATAAATAACTTTAGGCCCTCTCAAACCATAAAAGTATGATCACCATATTCAACCCACCATGGATTCCTTTGAGGCATCAGGATTCCTTCACAAGACAGAAGTGGGTGGCTGGTGGGGCTTCCTGCCACCTCCACTGCTGACCCACACTATTTTTAATAGGGACTTACAAGCCTCGTTCACAGTTTCTCAGTCTCACAAGGCTTGCAGTCCCTTTTAAAAATGGCACAGGAAGGCAGCAGAGGTGACAGCAAATGATCTGTGAATAATCAAATCCACAAAAATGAAAGCTGCAAATGTGGAAGGCTGACTGTACTTTAGAAATAATGAAATAATGTACCAAAACCTCATGAGGTCTCCCTCAGAAGTCTCTTATTTAATTTTTTGCAATTCAGAGAAATTCTTAATTGAAGGGGGGGAGATGACAATGTTTGGGTTGCCATGTTTGCTTTTAGTCATTGGCATTAACCTTTCTGCCATGTTAAACTTTTATAAGATCAGTTCTTTTTCTTCAGAGAAGTCACAACAATATGACTCCAGTAAGAAGATTCAGAACGGCAGATTAAATGATATTTTATGACACTAGCCTAATTCAGGGTGCTTCCAGGCAAGGTTCTTTATCCTGTAGTTGCCCTGCTTCTCACACTGAATTTCTGGGGAGTGTAGGTTGGGCTACATATTTACTGTTTTCAGTCCTGCCATGTTTTCATACTGCTTCTTCTTCTTTCTTACCACACAATATCCATCAAAGGAGGAAAAGGTAGAGTAGAGGCACTTTGCCTTTTTACTTGTAGCGCTAGGAGCCCTCAGTGTGGACATAACGATGGTATGTCTTTCTTCAAGGCATCAGGAATTACAGCCATGCAGTTAGCAGAATAAACAGACTTCACAAGGAAGTAGTATGCAATGGTGCAAAAGCCTACTGTTTTAAATGGTTCCAAGAGGACACCAAATATTGACAAGAGAAGCAGAGGACCACATGTGCACTGATGTACATCTCCACTCCATTCCTACTGCAGCCCTCCCATTATAGCCATGGGGGGGACACTCTTGAAAGTCTATATACTCTCTAGAGTGGAAATCAAAGTGATGTCAGACAGTGCTGCTGAAAGGGAAAATAGGAGGCAATCCTACACATAGGGTTCCTTATGCACAAGACTTTCTAGATCCCAACTTCTAAACTGGAGTGTGGCCAGAAAGTTTAAATTTTACATCTCACAATTAGCCTGAAGCAATTAAGCCCAAATTCTGACAACTGGAATAAGGAATATAAGAAGTACTTGTCAGAACATATTAGGTGTCCGATAACTGTCTGAACTGTTGAACTGTTGATAGGAATAGCAAGACAACTACATTTATGGGCTTAAATTTATAAAGGATGCTTCTGATCTCAGTTCACTGTTCCACTTTAGGCAACAGACTGCTAAACTGAAAACCTGAGTAGTTTGCTTGTTTACTCCTATGGTATTTTTTAAGCTACTACCTACTGTTCTGTGTAGCAAATCTGTACTTGCGTTGTCTTCTTTTTCATAAGGCCTTATGGCCAAAAACCTAATATTAAATGAAAAAACAGGAATAAAATCAAGTAGATTTGCACATGTAGCCTGGCTTATTCCAGTGAAGTGCTTTGTTTGCCATTTCCCCCAGCCTTCCAAACCCTCTAAAGGATTTGCATATTGAGGCAGAACTGATAATTAGGGAAGTGGGTGAATCTGTAGTCATAGGAATACAGCAGAGTGGATATTATTCCACTATGGAATCATATCCACATCTACATTGTGGATATTATTCCAATAATCTTTTTAAACTTCATGCTTGGGAGGCAAGAGTAATGTATTTATGCCTCCTCTGAGAAGTTATTGGACTGTAACTCCCAACAGCCCCAGCTAGAATAGTCAATAGTCAGTGGGGGATGATGAGATTGCAGGCCAGCAACATTCAGAGATCCACACAATTTCCATTCTTGATGCTGGATTTCAAAGAGACTGAAAGAATTGTACGCTCTTACTTCTGCACACCTACTGAGGCATATTTCATTTTAATTCCCTTTAACTGCCACTTTCTGTATTATTTTGGATGCCAAGGTCCCCCTAAATTTGGAGGTAGCTTGCAGTATGCTGCCTTTGGAAAGACAATTCAGATGATACAAAATTATCTTCAGCTTTTGATAATACCCAAAACAAGCTGGCAATAAGAGCTAGACCAGGACAAAGGTATGTGTGGGCAAAGTTTCATAGTGTCAGGGAAGATTCCAACTACCTCACCTTCTAGAAATGTTACCATAACGTCATTCTTTAAATGAAAGTTTATGGAAAGTTTTAAAAGTCCTGCCTTGTTTGATATTTTTGAAAACATATATATTTAATATTTAAAAATATAAAATCTCTATAGAAAATCTTTTATACTCTCTTCATATTGAGCAAGCCCACTTTAAATTCATTCTGTACAGAAAAGTTAGCCATATTACTCTTTTCACTGCTTAATTTAGATTACTGCCATTGAATATGCATTTGCCAGTCAGTATTCCTATGCTAACAATACATTATAATAGCAAGGCCATGGCTCTGAAAAGCCAGATACACCATAAAAGCTTGAGAAAAAAAATCACAGCTATGTGTCTGAACTAAACCTAATGAAAGTACAAGTGTTTATTATCTCTCTTACAACAGAGAAGAAATGCATGCATGACGGTATCAGCTCACTGTAGTAAGAACACTTTGTTACAAAATGGTATGTGTATGTGCATGCACACACATGCACACACACACACACTCCTATATTTTTTTTTAAAAAAAGTTTTCTTTTTGTTTCATCTACATCAGACCTGAGTGTTGTTTTTCTCTTTAAAGAGGGAAAGATATGGGGGAAAGAATGCTGAAGGAAGTCCTGCTTAATTTGTTGCACATGGCCAAACGTGTTATAAAATGAATTGTACACTACCAGGAGACTAAATGGGCAACTCTGCAAACAAACGTGGCTTAACTCAGAAGATGAGAGCATATCCAAATATCTGCCCTTAGGCAAGCCAAAATATTCAGTCCAACTTGCTCTGCTGATTTAGTTAAAACAACAACAACAACAACAACCATAAACATCTTATAAGGTACATCGATCACCTTTAGCATTATCATCCAAAGGAATACATTGTCGGAACCCACACTTTCTACTTTTTGTTTTATTTTAAAAAGGCTTTATCAAACCATATGTGCAGATACTTGAGATGATGACAGCGTTAAACTTCCTAGGGTCCTAGAGTCAAAGAAATTCTGCTGCCCCCCGCTGCTAAGTAAGTGTACTCCTTCTACAGGGGGCAACATCTGCCGATCAGTCATGGTTCCACTTGGCGACGACCCCAAGAAACTTCCTTGGGAAGAAACAATTTTCTCAGGACTGGCAGCCAGTTTGGGGGATGTGGAGAAGTTGTATCCATAGAGAGCACAAGGGCTGTGCAGCCTGAAAGTGTTGTAGGAGCTCTGATGGGTTTGATTTGTAGCAAAGGCATTGCTGGAGGGGGAAGGCATAATATACTGGAGCTGTGGAGACATCCCCGAAATCTGCATTGATAAGCCCGCCTGGGAACAGTTGAATCCATCGCCATCACTGCCTGTCACGGGCATATTCACAGTTGAAGCACCAGACACACCAACATATGAGGGAGTCCTTGGAGTTGCAAAGGTCTCACTAGTTTGGTTTGTAAGCCTGTTGTATGTTTCAGCCAAGGAAGTGCTGTATCTGTTAAGGGTTAGACCTGAGCGGGCGCAAGCTGTGTAGTCAGCTGGAGTGAGGCTACAGAGCTGGCTGGTGTTGGGAGCCAGGTGAAAGGCTGGAGAAGAGCAAGGAGATCCAGGAAGGAGGTGGGAATGAGTGGTTGGTACTCCATTTCCAGACCCCTGGAGCAAAGTGGAGGATCCAGCATTTCCTGGAAGAAAAAAATTAAAATATAAAATTCAATCTAAAAAAGGCTTATCCGTCTTGTCCTAGCTGACTATCCTATCCTATCTGTTTATCACATTTGTACACTAATGTCAAGATGGCTTAAACTGTTTTGCCAGCTGAGCCATAGGAAATTAAGTCATTCATCCCTTCCTCCAGTAGAAGATGACCAGACTGGTAGTCAAATCCTACCTCAATGGTGTCAATACGACAGAGCAGCAGAATAGATTAAGGAATGCAAATCAGACCCAAGAGCACATAGAGCTGGGCCCTGAAACAGCCCAGAGTTGCAGCTGGAAATGCCAAGAGGCCTTTCACCAACACCCTGACACCATGTTCTCCAGAATCTACCACTTGCATCCACCATCCCATTTTGCCTAATGATTGAGCCAAAGCTACACCATTTTAACTTGACAACACTTCCGTGATACTGAGATAAAGGCAAACCAGTGAGCTTCCTAGCTTAGGATGGATTTGAACTCAGCATCTCTCATCCCCACATTCCAAATATAATACTATGTATTACAGCTTACAGGTTATAATAGTCAAGGTTATCTCGGTAAGCTAGTTTTGGGGAAGGAAACCATTTTCCCCCTGAAGGTTCACAAATGTTCAGCATATAATTCTCATAAGGGTTATACAACCTCTACTCTTTATGCTATCTTCATTATACCAGTGATATTAAAAACATGTACAAGTCTATGAAAACCAAATAATGAATTCAGTACTCTGCATCCAGAGAGGGGTCAATTTGCCAAGTGTGCCCCCTACACACATCTTGCTATATACAACAGAAAGTGCAGTACTTGTGCTAGTCCCAGCCTCTGCAAATTCTGTCACTGTTCCTTAACAGATCAAGCAAATAGCTCTTGCTACCCAAGAGCAGTATGTGGCAATCAAAAACCATACATATTATGATTTTTTTTAACAGGTAAGCCAGCAGGTTGCTCATAAAATTAGATGTGACAATGGCCTTTTCCACACCGGGCGAAGGAATCGCCCCGCGCCACTACTCACCGGACGTTTCAGCTCCCCGGTTCGGTCCACAGTGCTCTGGAGCAGTGTGTGCTCGTCAATACACACTGCTCCGGCGTTCCAAATGGCGGGTTCCAGTTGGTCCGCTGAAGCTCGCCAGCCTAAAGCCCACCCCCGGACAGATCACAGGCTCGCATTGGTGAGAGCCTGCCAATCTGCATAAGGGGGCAGGCTCGCAGTGGCGCGCTGCGTGCTTTTGAAAGACCGAAATAAACAGGTCTTTCAAAAGTACGCTGGAGGACCACTTGGGGTCGTTCTGGACCGAACTGAGGTACGGATCTACCTTAAATGGGTCTGACCCAGTCCTGTCCAAGGTATAGATGTCCTCCTTGGAGGACGGACTGCACCGTTTCAAAAACCCCATGTGCAAATGGCCTATATCCTTTCATTCTGACTTGGTGACCCATTCTCACTCTCATAGCCCTTACATGGGGGGTGGAAAGAAGAGAAGAGTGGGACCTGCTCATAGATCCTAATGTGTTGTTGGTTGTGGTACAGTACAGGGACCATGGTCCTTGTTATCAAAAGAATGTATCCAGTGTAAGTATCCTGGGCACATAACGTTATAGCACAGTTCAAAACAGGCAATAAAGCGGTTGTTTTATACTTGGGACAATGTTAGAGTAAGGGCACACTGAACTGTTTAGTCAGTATGGAATTTACTAGATAAGAAGACCTGAGATCACAGTGTTCCTTTCAAGAACGTAATGGGCCTATGGCCATCTTTCAGCCTTGGTATGAGAGGGAGCAGGGGAGGAATTCTGTTATACCTGGAGCTTCTAGAATCAGGATGGGGAGCATTTGCTTCTATGTAGTACAGCTCTCTTTGTTGTTTTTGTGCATGGTACATAAACCCCTTTCTGACTACCCACTGGCCTTGTCTTGGGGTGAGAATATGACCCCCAAAGCAACAGCACTTCTTAGGCCATCACTTTCATAGTTGGGGGGCCTACCACAGCAAAATATAGTATGGGCTTTCTTTGTGGTAAACTACCTGCTAAATCTATGAAATATCAGTAAATTTTCTTTTGAATCAATAACTCCTTGAATTTGCTTTTGGCTTAATGGCTGTGATATTAAGCACAGCAAAGATCTATAAAGGTTTCTGGCTCCCTATAGTTTACTGCAACTTTTTATATAGCTTCCTTAAAGGGGAATTTCTAGTTATGTTTTGAGACAGTTAACAAACACACTCTAGCAGGTAAAACTGCAGGTTAAAAAAATATTCTCTATCCTTGTGCTATTTCCATCTCCCTCAGCCTAGGTGTCCTCACTTGAAAAATATGAATATTCATTGGTTTCCTATGTACAGTTCTCATGGCCAGCTTTTGAGCTGTGTTAAACTACACATTACAGTAAATGTGTAGCTCATGTAGCTTTGAATTTTTCCCCTTTTTCATTTTGAAGCTAATACATATAACCTAAGTGTGGGTAGGGTTTTACTAAAGTTTACTAAAGTTGGTGTGGCCATTCAAACTTCTCTAAGTTTCACTAAGTTTGCCTACCTCTGCCTTACTCCACTTTTTGTATCAGACATTCAAAATAGCATTTTGCATTTCAAGACAATTACATAAATGTGTTTTTGACATTAAATATGGGATCTGAGTCAGTGCATCTCATAATCAGGAGTCCAAGATCTTTCTCTAGATCCAAAATCCCTGGGCAAACTGGAAGAATTTTTGAAAGACTAAAGGACATCAGTATACTCTCTAAATGTCACCTCAAGCCAAAGAGATGGGAAAGGGTATCATATGGAAGAGTTTGCTTGGCCTCTCTCTCTCTCTCCCTCTAATGCTAAACACCTGCTAACACCAACAATAACTTCCACAGCTTGTGTGGCCCCAAAGCAGCAAGGGGAGGGGAGAACATTCTTTTTTAAGAAGGCATGCATAGTTAGAAGGAAACTCATTAACATGACTGCTCTTTTCTAAACTAATGCTACTCCTTTAGGCACATTCAAGAGGGATATTTTACATCCCCATAATCCTTGGCAATTAATACTGAACAGTCCTAAGGGACCTGTACTCTCTTTAGCATCTTTGTAATGCAAAGTTCATATCCAAAGCTAACTTTCCATCAAAAATATTTCTGACATGCACATTTTCCTCTTACTTTGCCAAAACTAAACAATCTGGATTTTTGTTGCCTATATTCTTATTCCAGTGCAGATTCTTCCCCCCTGACATTCTGAAGCAATAGAAATGGATGTAGAAGATTTCAGAATACGCAGATGCATCTTTTCTCATAGATTTCTAATCTTTTTTGTTGTTGCATACAGTTTTGAAACAACTTGGCAAGGAAGAAAACTGGGATTATGGTTATGTCAGTAAACAGTTTCTAAAAATATATTTCTAATAGGCATAGAGGGTGTTTATTACACTACAAATTACTCTGTTTGGCAAGATCTTAGAATGACAGCTACTGACAAAAATGCCTTGTGTGTGTTACATCCAAAGTTAATAATTTTTAAGTCACATTGATTTCAGATGAGTGAGATTTAGACTGTTAAGCTACACACAATTACTTGGAAGGAAATCACATTGAATATACTGGAATTTTGAGTAGACACGTACAGGCTGGCACTGTTAAATGTGAACTTAACATGGGAGTAAATAACTGCCAGTGACTGGGGCTGTTTGGCTCCCATGGGATCCCAGTGCACTCCTTCATATTTTCACTCCTGTACCACCCTCTCTCCTCCCAAATGTTTGGAGGGCATCAGGAAAAATGCTCCAATTGTTCAGCAGCATCTCCAAAGTCTCCAAGTTCATTTTGCAGAACTTGGGGGAAAATTTGTCCCAATAATTTTTTAGGCCCATATAGGTATCCCCCTCACTCCAAAGTAGGAAGTGAACATCTAGTCACTTCCTGTTTTCAATAGAGGCCTAGAAAAAGTGGAGGTGTCCCAAAAATGTTCCTAATTGCAGCAAAATGGGCATTGCCACCCCCAAGAGATTTTGAGGGCACTAATGGACATTTTAGGATAAAAATGGTTCCCCAAATTGGGCTACATGTGCCAGTGGTAACTGAGGGCTGTATATTTCACTTTACCCACACCTAGCTTAACAACTCGACTAAAGTCACTGATAGATGCAAAAGTGCTTAACTTTGAAAGCACTATACTCCTGAAGTAAAACAGGTTGCACACCAGAAAACTCTCTTTTGGTGGTAGATACCTTATTTTAAAACTCACTTTCCCCTTGATTTGTTTTAGTTCATATTCATTAAAGTTTTCTAAATAGTCTCTTTTGAACTGGGGTAGCTTTCCAAGAGTCAAGTTTGCTAGGTCAAAGCCAGGAAGTTAAGCAGTGAATATTGATTATAGAATCTACAACCTGAAATAATAACTGAAGTTGTTTTGCTCTTTTAAAGAATGGAAAGATGAATAATCTTTTGCCCTTAAAATAAAGATACTAATTATCACCATTAGGCTGAAATATTTATACCCAGATAACTTTATTTTCATCTTGCATCAAGTGGTCGTAGAATGTAGAGAAGCTTAGGTCTCTCTCTTCCTGAAGGAGGTAAGTGCTTTAGGCAGAGTGAATGTAAATATTCATGAGAAAAATATACCTCTAAGAATACAACAAACTATAGCCACATTATGATTGACAGGGCAATGAAATAGCACTCTGACTGCTCTCAGATACTTCTTCAGCTTGTGATGTGGGTTCCTATGTTTCCTGATCACTATCATGTACTAAAAAATGGACAAAAGGATATCTCTCCAAATTAGCAAACTGCTTGGGACCAATTTGGCCTTTTTATTAGCAGGATAGCTACTTTGAGTGAAAAGAGGCTCAGAACATACAAACTGAGAACAGAAAACAATGGAGTATTTATTTCTCTGTATTGCCCCACATCCTTCCCTCCTTTCTTCTCCTCAGGATGCTTAGGGTGGCATACAGATCTTTTACTCTCCCATCCTCAGAAAAACTTGATGTCTGCAACACCATGAGTTTTGCAGATAAACAGAGATTTTAACCAAGGTATCCCAATCCCAAGTCCAATACCCTGGCCATTAGGTGCCATCTAATTTCCTAGATCTATGCTGAAGGAAGCAAGGAAGCTTCAGTCTTTTTCTACCCTCTCCAATGAACTCCAGGCACTACCATACATAGGAGTCCTCTCCAAGGTGAGTTGTACAAATACAAATTTAAATAATAACCAAGGCTGAGTTCAACAAAACATCAGTTCATATTTACATGTTGTAAGTATTCCATTTCTTTGTTTTTTGGCAAGGCCAGCTTGAGTCCCCATCTTGTGGAAAACATGGGGTATAATAAAATGACTAGTTCATTGACTGATTGACCTTTTCCCTGTATGTTTAAATCTTCTGTGCTGATATAATTAGCTTCAATGAAGGTATAATAATTTACAGGGCATGAACACAGTAGTAAGTAAATAAGTAAGCCCCTCTATTTTTATTTTCTGATTCAATAAGACTTGGAGTTGTAAGTTGGCTAAATGAATATATAAGCAATAGGGCCTTCCTGCACCAGACTGTTATAGTGCTATTATTCCACGTTCAACATCCTATGGAATTCTGGGGTTTGTAGTTTACTGAGGCCAAAGAGCTCTCTGGCTGAGAATTCTAAATGCCCCTCCCGAAACTGCAAACCCCAGGATTCCACAGGATGTTGAAAGTGGAATAATAGCACTATAACAGCCTAGTGCAGAAAGGCCCACAGTGAAATGAACACTGCTGTTACACTTAACTGCTTCCTGTGTGAGCACTTGCTGAAACTGTGAATTGTCATTTTGCCCAATTGTGATTAAAAGTAAGATAGTATCAGGCTAATTTTTAGAATAAATACAGGGCCCAATACCCCATCTATTTTAAATCACCTGAAGTTTTACCATCAACCTAAATGGAATACAGACTACATGATCACTGAATAGTTTATGCTTGTGCCTTTGAAATCCTTAAATATTACCAGTACCTTGTTTTGCAATCCCAGGTATATCTTCAAATGTAAGAGTCCTCAGTGAAGGTCTCCAGAATGCATATGACTCTACTAAAGCTTCCAATCCCATCCTAGGCAACAGAAAAGAACACTTTATAAAAGAATAATCTTAAAGAAATATGTTTATATTTTTCTGTTCTTTTTCATTTTATAATTTCTCTGGCATGAAATGCTACATACACAAGCCTCTGTAAGCCTAAAGCAAAGCCTCAGACTCAAGTAGTCTCTCCTCCCATTGGCCTGAATGGCAAGACACTGAACAAATCATGACTCAATTTTATTTCCTTCAAGTCCTGGCTCATCCTTATGTACAAATCTAAAGTCATGTTCAAAACAAACTCTAGTCAGCTGCTAACACAGCCAATTTTGAATCAATGGATATAAATCTGGCTTGTGTAGTGAACTATAATTTATTCTAAGGCACAATTCCTGCTTCACCAGAAACATGTCAGTTATTCCCCACCTCCCACCACTACCAGGAAATCAAAACTGATCCATGGCCTTTTCTCTTCCCAGCTGTGCAGGAGGAGCACCCAAAGACAAGACTTTCTTTGGACAAGAAGAAGTTTGTGCATATAATACTACATCATAGCTTAACATCACATGTAAACTGACCCCCTCTTACACACACTCTTACTATTAGAATAAAATTTTCATTATAATGATTATATTTCCAAGATAATGTTTTAGCTAAAACAGCATCCAAGCTTAATTTGCAGGGAGTACATAGTCATTTCAAAGAACCTGACTGTGACCCACAAAAGTATGCAAAAGACACAAGTCACTGGCCTTCCTCCTTGTTCCAGCAGTTTACATCAAAACTCTTAAAAATATACTAAATATCTCCCTAGTATTGCTTTCCCATGCAAATATTTGTTGAAATTGCTAGAATTTCAATTTTCCATCTTTTGCTCAGAGGCAGATTTCACAATTCACTAGGCTGACACAGTCATGGTAATGAATGCAACAGGGAACTCTTTGGAGATTGCTGAGCCTAGTGAGAATTATCAGAACCATTCTTACGAAATTATAACAAACATTTTGTCTCAATCAACATTTAAGCTCACATGCAATTACAAGTCTGTTTAAATCACAGAGCTGGGAGAAAATACAGAAAATCGTTAACAATCACGTTCCATGACAGAAAAGGCTAAAATGCTTGAGGCTCTTTAGTGTAAAAAAAAGATGGAGAACAGCATGATAGAGGTTTATAAAATTATGAGTGCTTGGGAGAAACAGACATGTTTCAGTTTCTCTCCTTCCACAGGAACTTGGGGTCACACAATTAAAGTGATTGGCAGTATACTAAGGACAGACAAGACAAAGTACGCCTTTATGCAGTGCACAATTAACATATGGAATTCAGTTTCTTTGGAGAAAAAAATTAAACTACAATTGCGTTTTAGCATAGCAATATTAGGGAATCAGTATTCTCCCATCATATTGCTCCTCCAGGTCAGTGATGCCAGAAGAATTTAGAATGGTTGTGGGAAAGAGTTATAAAGTATTAACTAAATGTGAACTTTAAAAACAGCTTTCATTTTTCTCCCCCTGTGGTAATGGAGACTTTTCATTTGTAGCTAAAGCAAAGATAAAAGCCCACCTCCTGGAGGAGTGTAGCCAAGGTGATAATTTATACAAGATGCTTTCAAACAATTTCCACATTTTATCACCATCCTAATTTATACTTCCAAATGGCCAATTTTATTTAACTAAGCTATCATATTTTTTCTCCTGAACTGCTTAAGAAAGGAAATTTTCATACTTCCCCAAATAAAGATTATTATAGAATCATTTTCTAAGGCCTGCATGAAGAACTGTTCTCACTTTATAAATTGTGTTCCACTTTGCAAAAGTTCAGCAGCAGAAATCTTGTTTTTAAGGCATAAAGCCACTGGTTTCTACAAACCATGTGAGAGACTGTTAGTTATATTAACAAAAGGAAGGGAGAAAAGACTTTTCATTAAATGGATCTACCTAAAGTATCACAGAAAAGAATCACAGATGAATATTATGGCTATATTATGCTAATAATTCAACACTCTATGTCAGGGTAAGGAGGGTTTTTCTTTTGATAGGGGACTATTCCTTTAAGGATAATTGTAAGGAACTGCACAGCGGTGGTGGGTAGGGCTGAAGTCAATCATGGACAAACTCAGGACCAACAACAGGCAGTGACAACACTCCTTTCTTCTCCCTTTCCCTCTTCTCGGAGCTAAGAAATATGAGCATCAGCACTAATTGTAAAAAATCAATTTGTTAATGTTAAATGATTAAGAACATTTTATGAAATTAATTCACTGATTCATAATGTTTTAATTTCAGGTTTAAAAAAACAAAATTTAAAATTACTAGAAAGGCTAGTAAGGAATAATTAATGAGACACATTGATCATAACTCGAAAAATAATATCACTGGCAGTTAAGAACTTAAACAGAAAATTTTGAAAACACTGTGAAAAAATTATCTGGGGGCAACAAATAAATTTTAGATGAATTATTTCTAAGCTCTGCTTCTGCTACCCTTTCTTTCTCCTTCTTGTTCCACAATCAGCAAACTGCCACTTGAGAAAATGATCACTTTTGCCAGAGGCCTGAACTGGTTGCTTGTATCTGAAATCAGACTGAAGTCCTACTGTGAACCTAAGATCACAGGTGGCCTATTCTATTTTACACAGAAAATGGAGTATACAATTTACGTGTGGCACAAATTTTCATTTTTAACTGTAAAAATACAACAGCAACAACAACAACAAAATCTCCATTGAACAAGTTACAAGCACAATATTGTGTTCTATTCTGTTCAGTAGGGCAGTTTACTCCTAGGAAAGTATGCAGAATGCTGCAATGCACCTAGGATTACCTGAGTACAATCATTAATGAACCAAATGGCACTTGCATTTGAGTATATGTGTTGCAGGAGGAATGAGCAAAAGAAACCTTCTGGAACCACTTCTTCAAGGTGTACCAGATATCACAAGGCAGTAGTCCCAGAAACTGCAGGTTTCCCTCTGCCTTTGCATCCTGAAGAGGCAGGGTTTCTAGAAGTAGGAGAGGTCTTGGCTGAGCCTTGGTGAAATATATATGAAGGTCTGATGGGTCCCTTCTGGCTGATAGATGGGAGGTTTCTGCTATATGACCAGATTGCATCATTTGGCTAGAATCCAAAAATTCTTGTACATGCACCAAAAGCATTGTTGTTCTTCCATCTAAACTCTCAATTTTAACTTTTCAATAAATTGTTCTGGATACTGCTCCTATTGCCCTACCACCACACCTTTCATGAGCATCTTGTGATGGTAGTGTAGTGGGATGAATTAGGAAGAGTGGGTGAAAGAATATCCTAGATTAAGCAAACTTAAACTAGTTCATATGGAAGTATGTCCCTAAGTAAGACACCTCAAAGCACAAAGGTATGCCATTGAATAACCAAAGTTAGGATTATACATGGCATAGTATTTCTGTGAATGGATATGAAAGCTGAACAATGAAAAAAACTGATAGGAAGAGAATGACCTCATTTGAAATATGATGCTGGAGGACTGTTCTGTGGATATCATAGGACTACCAAAATTACCAATAAATGGACCCTAGAACAGATCAAGCCTGAACTCTTCCTAGAAATCAAAATGATTAGACTGAGGCTATTGTATTTTGGCCATATTGTGAGAAGACAGAACTCATTAGAAAAGACCAAAATGCTTAGTAAAGTGGGAGACAGGCGGAAAAGAGGAAGACCATATTACAGGTGGATAGACTCAATCATGGAACCACAGCCCTGAAAATTGCTGATGGCACAATTCTTGAAGGTCCCACATTCATACAGTTGCTATAAGCTGAAGCCAAGTTGACAACAAGTACCAACTACAACAAAGAGATGGATCTTTGGCCACCGTAAACGTAACATCATTTGTTGCTTCTATTGGTGTTACACTAATTACTTTGAATCTTGAAGCATTGTTTGAACTGCATCGGTGAAATAATTAGATAAACATGAACATGAAAAACCATGTGGAGGACTGGTTCTTCATCCATTCCTCATCAATAGATATCAGATTAGAGGATCAGAAGCCAAACCTTCTGGGACTGAGGATGTGCTATGTTGAAGGCAGTTTTTCCTATGTTCAGATGGCCTCCTCTTAATTAGAACACCCCAAACAAAAATAATTCTACTATTTATTTTATGTATTTTACATACATGTTTTGTGTGTTATATTTAGATCCTGCCATATATTATGGAGTAAATTTAAACAATTGCAAAGAATTTCAAATTTAAAACAATAAAAATAATTTAAACAGCCTAAAAGCATACTGAACAATTTAACAATTTAAAAGAGATCTAAAACTGTGTACATGAGCATTTTGGAATAAATTAACAAAGCAGCAAAGTCTTTAACAAAAAGCAATGTTTTTACTTGGCACCAGAATGCTGCCAATGTTAGCACCAGTTCCACAATCATTCTACAACCAGTGCCATAGCTGAGAGGGTTCTTTCCTGGGTATTGATTCCACAGGTTAAACACAGAGAATGGACATTTCAGTATATCTCAGTCCTCTAGGAGGCATTTACTCAAAATGTTTCATGGGCCAAATGATCAAACAATCATCACCCTATCTTTACAGTTCGTTCTGCTGGCTTTTGCTATTGTACTGCAATTGGGCATACATCAGACTAATGAGAACTAAATTTATTATTTTTATTTTTTTGAGCCATTATTTAGAGCCAATGTATTAACAAATTAGCTTTAAGTGGTAAAAGTTATGTCCATTAACTAGAGCTCTGAGTAGTGCTTTCATTTATTCCCTGCCTCTCCCCTACACTTCTTTCCGTTCATGACAATTTATTTATTTATTTGTTTGTTTGTTTGTTTGTATCCTGCCTCTCCATATGGATCGAGGCGGCGAACAACTAACAAATAGCATGTATTTCGAAACATTTCTATACATGCCCCCAACAAGCTGGGTACTCATTTTACCGACCTGCGGAAGGATGGAAGGCTGAGTCAACCTTGGAGCCTGGCAGGATCGAACTCACAACCTTGTGGCTTGCAGTACTGGCATTTACCGGTAACTTCTGCGCCACCAGGACTATAAGAATTGCTCATAGTCCAAGCACAGAGTATGTCTGTGTTCTTACCTGTTTTTTCAAGGCAAGAAAGACTTTGGATATTATACTTTCCTCTTATGTTTCATACTGTCTACTCCTTTGCTGTTTCAACTCACAGCCATTATTTTGTTAAATGCTATTAGTTTTTCCATTAATTTTTCAGAATATTTTGTAATATGGAGATGTCAAAGACTAATTTATTTAGTGACAGACCAACAATTTTCTTCACCACTACAGCAGGGATTGGTACTGCATATACATTAATTGGCTATAATTGTTTACTTTCTTCCTGGAAGCTCTCTGGGTCCAAAAGAAGATGGTTTGAGAACCAGAACCAGTCCAAAAGCCACCACTTTGAGTAGCACTAGCCTATGTCTTCTTAGTTCACCAGAACAACCACAGTTGTTCTGTTATGCACATTTTACCAAAAGTAAATTTCACTGTGTTCAACAGGGCTTATTTCTGATAAATGTGCACAGGAGGGAAGCCTTAAGCTTCTGAAACAAGTGAATAAGGATCTCCCAACAGAGAATTTTCAAAAACTTAACAAACTACAATTCCCAGGATTGTTGGAGAATGGTATCCATGATAGTTGAACAATTTAAAACTGATGGAAATTTTACAATGGAGTTCGAGTATTGTGTATACAATAAATAGATATGCTAACACAGAGAACATCTCTTTGGGCACAAACAAAGTATTGCAAGGTAAACAAGGTATTGCACCAAAAGAATACTATTTTATAAGACTACTCTAACACCCTAATCTTAAAATAAATGGCAAAAATTCTATAAATTACAAATTATAAATTACAAAGGTAATTGAAAGATTACCTGTTACGTCCTGAATCTCGAAATCCTTTAGCAAATGGATTCCTGTCAATCTTGAGTCGGGTGATCTATAAAGATAATGGAGCATGTTCAGGTAGCAGCTGCAGAGGTATTAAATGTGTCTACTTTGAAACCATTCATAGCTACATCAGTCTGTGGATACAGACGCACCATCCACACATTTTCATGCAATTGCACTATGTAGCTAAGAAACATAAATTTTGCACCCAGCTGGAAGCATGGATCTAGCAGTGGAATTCACTCAACTGTGACTAAGACTATTAAAATCTGTAGTGGAAAATGTAGAATAAGAATTAAAGCCATTTTATTTATTATGCATGACTTTTTCCTCCTCATGGAGGAGCCCATTCCATTCTTCTAAGGTCAAGCATACGATCAAAAAGTCTGTAATGCAAGAAGTAAAAAAGATATAAAAAGTAAAAACACTACTATGATACAATTATTCATCTTTGGCAAAGACATGGCAAGAAAACACTGCATATTAAAGAGGACACTATCAAGTGATTGCATGCAACCCACTGGGGGACTGAATCATGTTAAAATCAATGGAACTAAAGTACATAGTTAAATGGAAAATA